>CALNHX010011199.1:0-34034 GCA_940337035.1 Agriotes lineatus
TGAGGGCTCAGAATCAGATTGAGACAGGAAACTTTCATCTAAATAAGTAACTAGTGTAGTGTGAAATCAATATTTGAAAAGGCCAGTTAGACAGAGTTGTCTTAATTTTTAACGTACGTAATGGTACGGTTATTTTAATGTCTTTGGAGTTAATATAAAATGTAAATTATTGCAATAATTTACTGAATCACCTCATTGTGAGAATGGGCCAGATCCTGAATTTTTGTAAAATGTAAAGATGTTTAATGAACCAAATAATATTAAACAAAGTTTTTGAATACAATAATCTATTAATACTTGAAAAACGTAACTAACTGCTAGCAGAGGGTATTGAAGCTCAAATTAAGAAAATGTAGAGCTGTTGATATCATAAATACTATTAATAAAAAGGGTGTTGGCCAATTTCAGGACTTGTCATTTAAATATCCCTGGGAACATAAGATCCCTGCTGCTATCTGTCATTTTAAGAAATGAAAATCATCTCAATAAGATAAATGTAGCAATTGTTGAGGTAGACGTGAAAGAATTTGTGTCATCACTCAAGCTAAATCTTGCGACGATAATTTTAACTGTAATTCAAACTAACATCTACTAAACCCACAATACTTAAGATTGGCCAAATTGCCTCCTTCATTTCTCATGTAAGTACAATTATACGCGTACTACATAAAACGATATATATATAAATCTGGCAGTTAAACACGTGAGCTTAGCGATAACGCCTAAATCAAATCTGCAAACATTTTTCATCTATTTAAATACTTTACAAGATGCTTTTGCTAATCAAAAATATAATATTGTTTGTCAGATGTTTCACAGGATGGTAATGATACCCTAGACTAGTTTAGGTAAAACTTTTTATATTTTCTGGCCTTGACCTAAGTACTTTGCTATGCTTCATGTAAATAGGAGTTGGAATATCAAACTTTCAATACATCAGAGTATGGCATAGCGTCATCATTCTCATCACACAGGCGTCGTAGAAACCATACAGCTCTATCAATCCTAAGCTGCATTAATGTCTTAAGAAAAGATAACAGAGAGGACATATCATTCCATGGTTCTCTGTCGCACTGGTTGTAGGAAAATTTACATAGACAGGATGCCATTTGCTAACATTAAACACCACTTTGGTCTTCACCTTTACTACGCGATAAAAGCTAGAATGGACGAAAACACTTTAAAACGTGTGATTTAACTGGTTACATTTAAGATGTAAACCGGAGTACGACACAATAACGGTGAGTGGATTGGATTTTATCACAAGTAACTAGTTACACGTGGATCTTCAATATTGTACGCTCTCCGGCTGCAACGCTGACACCTGTGGTAGTCCGCAATTCCTAGGAAAACTGTTGCTCAATTTCGAAGAACAAAGCTAGCCACCTACCCGACTGCGGGAAAAGAAAATAAATTGAACGGCAACGTTGTGTAATCGAACATACCTTTCGCCTACTACAAGAGGAAGAAATAGAAGAAGCAGAAAATCTCAGCTCGATTAGCACTGGACCACTCCTGATCTACTCCCCGTTTAAAATCTTGGAGTTAGAAAAAGTTTGACAAACTGAATTACCGACCCTTTGCCCTTGTATATAAAAAGCAGTGGTGGTGTCAATTTCCAAACTGGTCTTACAATTTCTTACGTTATCTACAAATTGTCTTTATCTTTTGATATTGCTGCTGTTTTTAAAGCAAATGTAGTTTCCGCAATTCAATTCTTTTTTCCTCGATGGTTTCATAGTAGCCTATGCTGATTCGTATATCTTCTGATATTACAGCTCTTCAAGCAAATCGAGCTTTGGAAATTTAATTCATTAAGCCTCCTACAATTTGCAGACATTTATGTAAGCGGGCTTGTCGCTTTCCCTCTGGCAGCGTGGTTTTATTACACCTTGTTACTGCGATTCTCGACACTCGACAGTATTTGTAGATTCCCACAATTATATGTTATTACTGCTCTTAAGAATAAATCGAGTTTTAAAATCCAATTTACCCACCTTCTTCACATTTTGAAAAGTTGTTGCTTCCGAACCGAGTCGGAAAAAATTAACATGATTAACATGAATTATTGAGGCATTCCGTCATTAACATCAATTGAGCGCGAATTTCGCGAAGGAGTTAATTTCCTATTAATTAAATATTCAAAGCGCTGTTGCGTAAGTTCCTTCACGTGAACGAGTCTTGCTTCCTGTAGTTCCAGCTGCGATGCAACATCATCTGTGTAGATGCTCCTAGAAGTTCCAAGATGTCACTTTTAATAATATAATCTATCTTCACGTGTTGCTACCATAAATTATTAAAAATTAACTGGGCATATTTTTCAGAAGACAAGTACATTTGCATTCCCAGAGTGGTACTAGCATGTCACATGATCAAGGTTCTTGTGCTTTCTGCATGATATATACTGGAAATGTTTGGGTTTATCGAGAGATCCAAAAAAAGCTGTTCCTCAGCGGGCTGTGTAAATTCAACGTATGAATAATATGTTGGTGACACTGTACGTCAATGTCAAATACGAAGTTAACAGGTTATAATTTGCGTCATTTTGTCTCATAACTGACGGAATACCTAACCTGATAACCTCGAATTTGACATTGACGTACAGTGTCACCAACATATTATTCATACATTGAATTTCCACAGCCCGCTGAGGAACAGTTTTCTTTTGGATCTCGCGATACTTAAATGGTATATATTAAAGCATTCTAGTGAGAAGTAATATGTTGTGGTAGCATCTCAAGACTGGTAGTTCGTTGTGAAAGTTTATCATACCCAGAGATTATTTATGGAATGATAAAGTACCTAATTATTAAAACGTACAGGTGTGAAATTAAGTAGTAAAAGAACAGTATAACTCTTAAATTTATTTTTGTTGTGGACTGCATCAAACCTCTGGTTTGAGGTGGACCGCATCGAACTTCCTGTTGGAGGTCACAAATATCATATTTGATTTGGATAAAGGGCATTGCAGTCACTGGTGGATAGTCATATCTATACCTGGGTTGATCTTGGAAGCATTTGATGTATGGAAGCGTATCCGTTTTATGGCAATTTGGATTGCTGACAGGTTTTAGTCGCAGTTACAAGTAAGGCGATTCCTGCAGACCAGTAGCTTGTAGTGTTGGTGTCTACATTGAAGCTACATAAGGAGCAATTAATAACAACGGCTGTTGCAACTAATTAAGAAGCTGTATTTACATTGGCGTTTCAGAACTTCGGTGAGCAGGCGGCGTGTGCTTGGTTCTACGGAGAGGCTGATAGGAATACTTAAGTGAAGTAATTACAGGTATATGTAAAAAGATCTATAAAGTAATAGGTTTTAATAGTGAGTGAATAAGATATTTGAAGAAACTACTTACCATTGTCGATGTTTGAAATGATAATAATTGTAACAGATATGATTTCGACTAACTTTTCGATTTTCATAGTTTTGACATTGACAGTTGTAGAACTGTCATTTTTGAAATAATTTTCATAATACTAAAAGGACCTAACCTGATTTAAGGGTGACTGTTCTATCGGATATAGAAAAAGAAATAAAACTCGTAGTAAACAAATTTGAATAAAAGCATATTTTATATAAGTTTATACTAATTTAAATTTATTTCAACATAGAATAATACCATACAGGGTTATATAGCAATATTTTATAAGTGCAGAAAACTGGATTGGTTAAATATTTATACGGTTTGACTCCCCATACGGTTCCTAACAAAAACCCGTTCTACGCCACAGCCAGCAAAAGCGTTTGCAGGCTTCTGCAAAAGCTGTAAAAATTACACGCTCAGCGGAACTACAGAGGTTTCCACGGTTAAACCCAAATAAACAAACAGCAGCGACAAGCAAAACTACGATTAAACATTAACGCAGAATCCAATTTCCTGCTGAATGGAAAGACAAAGTTTCACTAGTGCAAACTCGAACGAAACCGCTGCAAAATTTATCGGCCCGCTAACGAATACCTACACATGTCGGCCGCGTCAAAGTTGGGGCATTTCGACGTGTCATAATTTTTATTTGAAAAAGTCATACGGCAGAAATAATCGAGCAATATATCTTGTGTAAGCCTCGGAATGCAGAACCATTTAAAAACTTTTATGATTGTTGGAGTTCGAAGTGTTCGAGACGTGCTTTTTCAAGTTTAGCCCCGAAAGTTTTATAAGATTTTAGAATAAGTTTTACACGTCACGTAAGGAGATTACATTTGTATTTTTGCCTACACAAGCGCGCTATAAAATACATTGTGCAACCCTTTCGCATTTACGGCTTGACAAATCGCTACAAAATATCACCACAAAACCGCTAGCTAAACTTGCTTGAAATTAACCCAATTAAGGCTTCGTCTTGGAAAATCGTGAACAATCGAGACGTTCTTCAACAGTTGTGTTAATGTGGTGAGCCGACCTGGAATGTCTTTTATTGGATATAAACTCGAAATGAAGAGGTTGATGAGCTATTAACGGCCCCATAATCGTAAATATCGCTTAGAGAACTTCATATGCGCAATAATAATTAGCACTTACAGATATAATAAAAATTATTAATCGGCAATTGTGGGAATAAGTTGTTTGAGCTTCGGAAATGAAGCGAAAGCGGAATCCAATAAAATGCTAAACAGCGGGAAATGGAACGTAAATACCGAGCAACTTTATTTAATGTTTCTGCTGAATGTATCGACATTATAGGGTAATTTAAAATAGCATATAAATAGGCGGGTTTTAATGCGTTTCGATCTTCATCATTTTTGCATAAAATCGGTTTTTGGGAGAATTTAAATTAGTTACGACCAAAACCGAAATTCAGGGGAAGCTTTAAATTAATACAAAACAACTCTAATACTGCAAGATGCGTTTTCCAGAACTTCTATTTAAATTAACAGGATTGCATGCCTTTACTTTACAGCATCTTCAAAGTGAAATTTATCAGCTGAAAGTACAATTTTAATATATCTATTGTAGTACTGCCCATATCGTGATTAAACATCTCATTTTTAGAATGTCGCACAAATGTGAAGGAAAACCTGATGTACTCATGTTCTATAAGTAGATCGTATTATTAATTTCTTAATGAACCGTCGATGATTATCTTTCGTTCTCTCTCAGTACCGGCTCAGTGTCACAGGTAGCCATATATTCACCTATCTCTGACTGTTGTGTGTAGAAGATTTTATTAATTAGTTCAGTTTCAGGTGAAGCGGCTGAATCGGTACGGTTCAGCTAGTGACCGGCCACAGAAGATCCATTTTTCATCTGTAAAATTATAAATGCCGATGACGACCCTTGCGACTGCGGCGAGGGCTCAAGCACGGCGCTTGGTGGCAGCGGGGCTGATGTTGTCAAGACATTATGAAGACGTGGTCGCGTTAGCGACGGAGAAATAATTCTGATGAAAATGAGGGTTGAACACGATTGAGAATAATTGAATACTTGCATTTGCTTACTTGTTTTGTTTTGAAATTATTGTCTATAATAATAAAGTTAATATTGCCTCTTCTGACCACCATAATCTTAGTTTAGTGTGCATCAATGTTTCGCCCCAGTCTATTACTTTTCACCCCTTTGTGGTTCAGTAGTTATTGCAGCTCCTCTTTATTAGTAGCTATCAGAGCCGTTTCATCTGCATATCGTATGTTGTTAAATAGTTCATCCTTTACCTTAACACAAATTTCTTTCGTAGAGCTCATTCTATATTATTTTTCTTTCTTATTGTGATAAAGGCAGCTGGGTTATTGTTATGATCTCTGAAATTTCGGTCGAACGAGTTTTGTGAAATTACGGGAAATATTATTTTGAAAGTCAACTAATAGTGACCTAACCTCATATTTATAACGCAGAAACAAATCGTAAGAGGCTTAAATCTAAACAATTACGTCTACCTAGATGATATAACGCAAGTAAGCAAAGCCACTAAAACAAATCCCGCCCAAAATATTCAACCGGGATAGTATGATGTGCGCCTTATTTTCATTTTATGTTCCGCAAACGGCTGTTTGAAACTTGATCGAGCCACCAGCAGCTCCATGCAAACTGGGCCCCTTTATTATCGGCTATCCAGTCTTGCAAGCCTCGTGATGGCCCGCCAACGTGTTAGTTGTCTAATCGCTGCTCCGGGCTCTAATATCAGCTTCCGTCCTACAGGTAGGACTCCGCTGCAACTCACGATAGTAGCTGACTACCTAGGTTTTCAAGGCCTCCACTTCTTATTGGACCACGAAAAAGTTACCACCAAAAACATTCTAAAACACAAGCTCAACTTTTATTATCATCTGCAAAGGCGCAAGAAGTGAATGCATAACCTCTGCAGCCTATTCAACAACACTGCACTAATGTAAAAATTCTTAATTGTACAAATTGGTATTCGTTATAACTTCTACTTTGCTTTTTGTGGGAAGCCAAAACACACACACCAGCTTAGCTTATGGCCCCCCAATTGTGTCTTTAAAGCTTGCTAGGATTTCAGATTTATTTTCTACTCAAGGCTAACACTACCTTAAAGTTTCAAATTGAAACTAGTCTAAATCTAATGCTATTTATTTACAGTTTTAGATTAACGTTTTGAGTGCCATCGTCCAGTATACTCTACATGCTACTTCTTTACATATAGCTCGCGTCCAGTTAACTGGACGCGTTTAAACAGCAGGTTTATACACTTCTATTCGTTTTTGGGCCACGGAAATGAATTGAATATGTTTAGTGCTTCTCTGGAAGCAACAAGAAAGCTACTTATCGATTTCTGATCGCATCTTTTAAAGAAAGCACTGTCGCTCATAGATGCCTGGTATCTCAACCATCGCCGCACAACGACCCATCTTCGAAGAAATCTTTTGCACATTACATTTTTCCGTTGATTGATCTTGGTATATCTTGGAACCACCTTTGTCCATTAATCTAACGAAGTTTTGGAGAAAAAATTTCCTTTGCATTGCATGTAGGATTGAGGCTATTTTCGCCATAGATATCCTGAGAGCAGTTAATTTTACCTTCATCATTCAACTTTGACGACATTCGAGCCATCCCCCAACAGATTTCTGCTTAACCCGTATACCAAACCGTTGGCATTTTTGCACGTTAGAAACCCAGCTAGCTGGCAAATAATCAAGGGTAATACCACAAAAGGTGAAAAATTTTTGAGTTTTTTTTGTACACATGTAAATTATTGCTTTAAAATTTCTCGAAACCAAAACTCCGTTAAAAATTCCATGAGTCCGCAGGTCGAGTAGAATTTGAGCAGTTGAGAGAAATTTCCAATAACTTGCATGTTGACGAAAAAAATTCTATTAAAAAGTTTTGCCTTGAGTGGTATTTGGAAAGATCATCAACAATATAGGTAGATGATTTTTACCGTGTTCGAAAACACACATTTTTAAAGTTTTCTACTATTAATTCAATACTGGAGCTTCCAACAGAACAGTTTTTAGAACGACGCTGATTTGCAAATCCAACTGGGCTCGCGTGAAAACCCTGCGACATTAGGTGTTTTCAAAGACAGTCAATTTTGATTGGCCGTTTCTGACAAATTGAACAATTTTCATTGGTTCGTTTATTATAGTGTTGAATGATTATTTAAATATTAAGTCGCACGTGACGTATTTTGTCATTACACTTTATAATGGTGGGTTGTAACCGTAGTGGGACTAAAGAGGACGAGTTACAATATGGTAACCAATTAAGAAGCTGAAAAGAAGTACTATTACATAGTCGACGTTTTTAATGCTTGGTTCACTTTAGTCACCTCTGTCTACTAAACGCGTATGAATCTTCGGTGCGATTTGATAAGCTTTCTCAAACCGTGGCAGGGGTACGTGGCTAGCCCAACCCCTTAGATTAATAAATAATGCCGTTTTACAGGAGTCTCGACCACCAAATGTTTTTGCATGATGGCTACTTGCCGGCTGCAAGCCCAAACACTTTACGAGTCAATCACACGCTCTCTGTTTAGTCTTGTCGTAAATAACTATGTCATGTAATGCAAAACGACTTAATAGATTTGGACAGAATAGGTTTTCATAATAATTTTAGAGCGCTCTGCATTTTCTATGTAAGCAAACAAGTTCATGAAAAATTTAAATATTCAATAGAATAATAACACTTTTACTTATATATTAAGAAAACCCATAGAAGCTAGCTATTGTATATCTTTAACAAATGTAAAATCGGCAATTCGTTTCAATTATTACCTGATTAGTTTACAACGAAACTGTATGAGTAAAAATTTAAAGTGGCTATTAGCAATACTCAACTGATTACAAAATAAAAGTAGGGATTATTTTATTTATTTTTAGACCACTGACTGATTTAACGAGAAAAAAGTGATTAGGAGTTATTTCACAATAAATTAAGTAAAATATTTAAGCAAAACGCCCTAAAATTAGTATGTTGACCTTTTAGGAACGTTGAGATCAAGGGACAGTAAATTGATGTACAATTTAGCAGTCCCGTGAAATGCAGAGAGGTAGATACTTACAGCGGAGATACGAACCAGACTACACCAATTAACCCTCCATTTCCTCTTGCCTGCAGGTGATCGCTATTTGTCGATTGTAGGCCGAATCTGAATTACTAACTTGAGCGCATAGCCCAGATGGAAGCGGTTAAAGCAATACTAGTAATGAGGATTTCTTCTAGTGAAAGGGCACGTGAAACTCCATGGCAAGCTCTTTTCTAGTTAACCAATACCTAATCTTTCGATTATGAATATTTGCGGGAGAGGGGGCCATATATCAAAAAAGATAAACGGGAATCCACACGGTTTAATTAAGAAAAACGATACCTACCAGCAAAATTGGCTGCCCTTCGAATAATGAATATTGCACCATGTTTAAGTGCAAACTAACCAATGGATTATTTAGATCACCTATTTTATATCAGGATGAATGAGGAATCCTTGATAATCCTCAGATCTTCAAACGGGTGCACTTTTTTGCCTTTATGGCCAAGGAAAGAAATTGTAGCAATCCAAAATTCTAAGAAGTACCCTTTTATAATCTAGAAAATTCCCCACAGTTGTTAACTAATTGTCCACAGCCCTCCTTTGCCCACCAATTGCCAAAACTGAAAGTTAGACTTTGGAAATGTAACGTTAAAGGAGTTGCCCATATACATGATTTTGAAGATGACAAATTTTGGAGCTAATTGCTATGCAATGCTACAACATAAGAAGTCCATTAGAAAGTGGTATATTTTTCACAGATTTTCAATGTTCTTTTTGTGATTGCTATAGCTACCTACATCACAGTCGCCATACTCTGGATCGTAAATAGTACTAGCATTCGATTTTTTTTATTTGCTATTGTCTCTCCATTGAGTGCCACTAATAATTCCTAATCTTTCTATCTCATTTGAAAATCTTCGCAATTTATCCAATTCTTGCAGACTTAACTTTCCACGTGTCCTCCTTGAATGTTGAATTTCTCGTATTACACCCAACATGTTGGTTTTTTCTCTGCCGTAGATATCTGAAGATGGCAATTGTTTCGTTTGAGTGACTGAGTACCAAACATAGAAATAAGAAGTAGATCAGGAGTAGTGGATTCAATACATAGAATTAAAAGCCTTTAGTGGAACTGGGCCGAACATGTGGCCAGAATGAGAGATGGTAGATGGACGAAACGTATGATAGAGTGGAGACCGAGATCAGATGCACATAGAAGTAGAACTCGCACTCTACTAAATGAATGACATTAAGAGAATCCATAGACTAGTATAAGCTGGTTGATGTTGTTGATGACACATCTTGGTGCAACAACCGATTTTCAGAAATTCCCTCGTCGTCTTTAGGTAATGGAATTGAAGCTGTGCAGTCTCCTACAACGTAAGCTTCTTTTACCCTTAATGGAAGAATCACTGGTCCGTATTTAATTTCCCCGTTACCCATCCTATCCGGTATCTGGGGAGGCACCCGATTGTGGGATTACCAACCACTCACCGGAGTGGTAATTCCTCATGGGGTCTATGTTTATTAAGTGTTCGTCGGCTGAGTGGCATTAACTGATCAGGTTTGTTCAATTTTTGTTTCGCTTCTATCTACTTCATGTCGTAGAGCACACATTAAGTAAATCATGGCAAATTTGAGCTTTTACTTTGGAAGCACCTTGCACTGAGCCGATTTAAACTTAAGTCAATTTTTAAGTAATAAAGTGAGAAAACACCATTCTGCATTCGGTAATGTTTATAACCTACGTGCGTTTAAACTTATTTGATGCTATGCTTCGGCAGTATTCAGTGGTTTTGTGTAATTATTTCAGTTTCATTATGGCTTCATTTATAATTTGAAATGTTTTTGCTTTATAGTTCCCTAGGGATGGCGTTAAACTTTAAAGCTTCAAAGTAGAATTTAGTTTAGTTATTATTATCTTGAACCGTTTCATTAATGTAAATATTTTATATAAACGGTAACGTATATAATTCGTTTTAATTATGAAAATTAAATTTATATTGGGTGTTTGTATCATTCCATTATTAGATATTCTGGAAATTAATTACTAGCAAAGAGCCACTAATTTAGGAAAACTCATTAAGGGGATACTTGATTTGGTATCCTCGGCATTTAGTAATATTGCCTTTAAATGAGGACAACCTACCGAAAACTTGCGATGTTTAATTCTGTTTTAATGCAACCCTGGTGGAAATTTAAAGTGTTGGAAACTTTACACAACTCCCAATATTTAGTAAATCGTTCCGATTGACATATTTACTCCCTAAATATAATTTTTACTGCAGGATGCAGGTTGTCTTCGAAGTTAAATTAAAATATATCACTCATAAATTTACCTATTTACCTCAATTTTTAAATTAATCAACATCAAATATGGTAGAGCTATAAATGCACCTTTACGAAGGCAATAATATCTGATTTACACTTCTAAACAGTCTGATTTTATACTTTGTGTCCGCTTAGGTTTGCCATATTTAAAAAAATATATATTAAAGCACTGGATTGAACTAAAATAGAACTCATTAATTCATTGCCTCCAACGCTATGTTTTACCTCAATAAAACTGTTTATTTTAAAATTATTACCCGCAGTAAAAGTAACACTGCCGTAATCCATAGTAAACCGCTCACATACTGATAAACCACAGCTATTTTTAAATTGTCTATTTAGAGGTTTTGTTCCCATAATTTAATTTAATTCGCGCCTCAAAATGCGTACTTAAAAATAGCTCTGAAATGCAATGCTGTAATGTAAACACAAATGTGGCTTTGAATAATCCTGTTTGTTTACTCTTTTTTCTAAAAGCGATTTGACTTTAATACTATGATAATGTATGCTAAGATTTTGAATATGCTTTACAAATTAAAAAGCAAGAGAAATGCCATTAAAGATAGAGGATTTTTATTATTGGCTACCATCTAACTGGTATTCAAATATAGCCCTTATTCATATCTTCTGAACGTTAAGAGAATATTGGCTATAATAATTTTTCTTGTAGCTCACTGGAACAGTGAATAAGTCGACTTTCCATACCACTAGCGCAGGTTCGTCAACTAGGAAGTTCATCTTTTGTTAAACTACGATAATTTTTTCCTTGAAGATGAAGTGGAGTATAGAGTACGTCCTAGGATGTCTCATGACGTGTCGAAAGTATGATAAATTCCAAGTGCTCATTGTTTCCACGATTTCCATTTCTTTTTCCATCCTAGTTGGGATAGTTTCATTGCTCAATCCTTCCATCCAGGAGATTATCAACATTCGGTGAGATTCACATCTCCAGTGCTTGCAACTAAGGTGGTTTGCGCTTTTGAAACTGTTATGATGTTCTTACCGGCTTCACCACTTTGAAATTAAGTTGGTTCAAAAAGATATAACCGATTGCGAAAAACAGTAACATTTATCATATTTACATTAGAACACAAATTACAAACACATACAAATATGTCAATACAAATATAAATAGCAAATTAGAAATATACGAACGCCTGAATCTAATTTCAAGGTTAGGCTAAGGAATCTGACCAAAGCCCTCGTCTACGTTAAAGCAACTCAAGACGGCTGGAGACGTGTATTAACTCCAGACTGTCTCCCCGTAAATATATATATATATATATATATATATTGCCGTGATACCCCTTAAATTTACACCCCCCTTTTTTAATCGCTAATTACTTAATTGCTTATTAAGCCCTCGCACAAAAGGGGATGCCTAAGTGAAATTTTACACCTTACCTGTACTTTTAATTTTAGCTTACGAAGCACAACCTTGGGATACCACAAACAGCTCTTATTTGTTTACTAACTAATCTGCATGTGACTCAAATTGAAATGCAATAATCTCAGGGTTATAGAAATTTATTCAGATTCATTCTTATTTCGCGGGTTCCTAGGGTTTGATGGTCAAAGAGACGATTGCTTTAATTTAATATTATCCTCAAATCAATACTTACACTTTTATAACGGCAATAAACCAAAACTTTCGGGCAATTCATGCAGCAGAATACCTGATATAACGTTACCAAATGCGAAATACGGTCCTGGACTCCCTGCTGTGCGACGGCGCGAATTCAACTTCCTAAGGCCGTGGTCGGGATGTCATCAACAGGTGTTGTCGTCAGCGGCTTGGTGATTCTTTGTTTAGTTGCCCTCACTCGTGGTTTGTTCCCCGCAGGATCGTAGACGCTTGTATGACGAGGTAAGTTGACTTAATTTTTCTCGCGTAGAAACAAACAACACTTACAAAAAACATTCGTTTTATTTTCAACGCTTGTCAAAAAAACAACAACGTGATACAAATTTTTCGGCTTAAGACATAACAACCCGCATATCAGCAGATAAGCCAAGCGAAGCCCCTCCTCAAGGGCGCGAAAAGGCTTATATACAAGGGTTGAAACCCCCCATACTCGGGCTAATCCTTTCTAATTGGATCGTAACATGCCACATGGCGCAAATTTCCGTTAGGTCATTTAGGTTCAGTTTTGCGTCAAATGGCCGTTACAAACACGTCTAAATTGGCGGGAAATTTTGACAAAGATTCGTTACTGTCTAGATCTTGAAATATTGCTTGTCACCAGAATATATGGCAGGAAATAGCCCCCATTAACAAATGCTGTATCTATTGTATAATTTCGCGGGCGTTTCTATGCACGCCACACTCACAAAAATAGAGCGGGAAAAATTAACCTAGTAACTAATTAAATACAAACTTAAATCTATCCATTTCGCTAATTTAATTATATGTACATGTCGCTCTAATTAATATGCACCCTTGGCACACTTTTTTGGACCATATCTTGGAGGAGGACCGCTAACAAACACCCCGTTTCGGATGCGTTTGGATTCCTGGCGAGCACCTGCACCTGGTGATCCTGTTATATTGCTTTGGAGGAACGCTACCTGCAACAACATTCCGGCCTTATTTGTCCTTGGCGTTGAGATCCCAGCTTAACCCAGGTGTGATTAGTTTTTGTTGATGTTTCCAGCTATTACACGTGGCTATTGTTATTTCAGGAGAATTCGCCCTTGATTGGAACTGCTTCATGTTACTGCCCTGCGTTCCAACACCCCATGTCCTCCTGTGGCCTGCGGTCTGCATCCGAGCGTTCGGAACCAGTTGCTCGAGTCGTCCAGCTTCCCTGCCTGCTATAGTGCCTGGAACCTGTGCAGTTCTATGTGCAGATGGTCCTTCCAGCTTGATGTCGACGTGGGATTACCGCGCACACATACACTGCATTACCCGTTCACCGGAAATACACTTGTCGCACTATATCACAGGTGTTTCGCACCTCCTGCGTGCACTTGCCTAACTATAATTTTGGTGTAATCGAATGCTCGTTTAATGGATTGATTTGAGACTATATTTGCATTATTGTGTATTAGTTAATGACAATCTAACCCTTTGGCCTTGCTAAGAACTATTAAATTGTATTTGTTTATGACCACTGACATTTAAATTACTGTTATAATCCTTTCACATTGAGTCACATGCCAGCAGTGTTTATATTCATTGTTTAATTTGAAACATATCGTTTTAACCTAGTACTATTTGCTAACAAAATTAAAATGTTTGACCTTAAAAGGCTGTAATAATTCGTGGCCTGTAAATAACACAGCAATATATATATATGGTCGCTTATCCAAAGTGAAGGAATTCCCTATTCTTTGAGTACAATAGGTATTGTCGGCCGGGCACAGGCTACATTGTCGCACAGGGGTTGATCTTACTTTCGCCTGGAAGAGGAATTCAATTTCACTTTTCTTGGCTCGGGTATATGGTTTATTGTTAACCGATTTAGATAACCTGTCGTTTGTTGCGTTTTGCTATGGCTCTGTTGCATTACGCCTGGGAAATTCTCGCAACCCTATTTGGAATGTCTTTGTTGCCCAAGACGTTTACACTGTTACAAGATGGAAATCACTCTGCATTGCAGAAATACCAGCGTTCGTTTACATTTTTTCCCCGGCGAAATTATTCAAATCTGACGTTAAACAAATTTCCTAAATGCACGCACACAATTGACTTAAGCACCCACTGGTTTAACTCGAATTGCTGCAACCCGAATTTCATTTTTACTAGTGTGTTTCGTAAAGTAATACACCCAATTGACTTTGATTCTCTCCAGTCGTTTATTTCATAGATGAAATGCCGTAATCTCAAGTTGTCTTATCATGACGCTAAATTGGCGATGTCTCTCAGTTATCCCTCTCTGTATCTGTGCGTATAGCCTTATATCCTTACATTCTTATAGTTATCTCTTTGACCTGGTCCATCTATCGTTTCGGAGAGCGTCCTCTGGAGCGGGTTCCCTCAACATTTTTTTGAATTAGAAGTTTTTCCAGGTTGTCGTCTCTTCTTCGTGCTGTGCCGAAAGTATTTTACAGTTCTTCGCCTGACAACAGTTGATAGTCGCCCTTTTATATGAGTTCTGAAAGAATGGAAACGTTAGTTCTGTCCAATCCTGCTCTGTCTGTTTTTTAGAGGCTAAGTTTCGGCCTCATATAATGCAACAGGAAATACTAACGCATTGACAAGCCTTATTTTCGTATTATTTGTTACTTATTTGTCTTTCCAGATTTTGTTGTGCTTCGACATCGCGCTTTTACCAAATGTTGATTTCGGTGGACGTATTGCCAACTTTATTTATTTGTGCGCCAGGGTATACTATTTCATTGCCGTTCTCTACATCTTGTACGTTTGGTATATGTTCTATGCTATTTCCTTGATCAATTGTCATCAGTTTAGTTTTAATCCACATTTTAAGCTTTCTTCTTCCATCCTCTGGATGAGTTACCTCATTTTCTGTTCGGTTTCCGCGATAAAAGTCGTGTCGTCTGCGTGGCGCCAGTTGTTGATTCTCTTTCCTCCTATTACTATTCCCCCTTCCTAATCTTTCAGTACTCTTCTCAATATGAACTCACCATATACGTTAAAGAACAAAGGCGAAAGCACACAGCCTTTACGGACACCTCGTTGTACACTAAATGATTTAGTTTCTTATGTCTATCCTTGTTATCCTTGTAGAGTTACTTCAGTAAGATGTCCAGGTGTTGAGGAGTTCCCATATTAAACAGAGCAATCTATAGCTGGTTTCAGTTCACACAATCGAAAGCCCTGCTGCAGTCGGGGTAGCAAAAGTTGGTGGGTTTTACAAATTCTTTTGCGTTTCCTATGATTGGTCTTATGTTCATAATTTGACTTTGACACCCACTGGTTTATGGGCTCCGCCATACAACCTTCTGAGAATTGTTTCGTTGAGAGCGCAAGCTTTAACCATATAGAAGAAGTGAATAGACGCAACACCTCAGCAGACGCATCCTACCATGTAGGTTCAGATGATGGTCACTATGCGGCTCTTAACGTCAAGAGAATAGTTCCATCTGTTATCACAACGCTTCCTAGGTATACGATTTTTTCTACCTTCTGCAAAGCTTCCCTCATGACATTTCCGTCATTATCGTTCGCAGCATTTTTATACACAATATTGTAGTTTTTTGCATTGAGCTTGATGCCGCATTTCTTTAATACATAATACGACTCGATCAGCTAGAATCTAAAAATCCTTTTGGGTGTCTGCGATGAAGACGGTGTTCTTTATACATTGATACGTCGTTGATTCTCATGTTTCCGATAAAAGCAAACAAAGCTTTCTTAAAGATTAACTCGGATTATATGATTAATATTAATGACGATTAGATTCATCGCTTCCTAACTTCTCGCATTATTTCCATATTATCTCTACCGAGCCTTGAATATTGAACAGCCCTTCACACTTTCCAAAACTGAGTATCTCTGACGTGCACTTCGATTGTTTTTGAAGTTCTTATAAATTATAAGTGATTTCCAGTACATGATTCATCAGGCAAATGTCTCGATCCACGTTACACTCCAAGGCGTTTGGCTTCTTAGAGAGCGGCTTGTAGATACAGTTGAAGAATTCTGTTCTGTGTTATATGGCGTTTTTACCCAGCACCTTCATTCGTTCATTTGCAATTGCGTCTGGTCTTAAAGCTTTTGTTGTGGGCCCTCTTTTCTTCGTCTCCTCGTCTTTCGTTATCTGTGGGCCAGTAAAATCAGCCTCAACTTTAGACTCTGCTTTGCTGATGTCGCCAAAGAACTCTTGAACATATTATTCTTATCTATCGAGACTCTTGTTAAGGCCTACGATCAGGTTTTCGTGTTTGTCCATTAGCTTTCCAGATTCGTTTCCTTGTCCTTTCTCATTAGTATGATTTCCCTCCTTTTCCCTATTAATTTTTTTTACTCTCTGCAGCAATTTCGTGCGTGGTCCTTCCTTTATTCATTTTCCAATTCTTTTTGTCGCAAGTACCTTTCTTGGTAATCTATCGTGCTCGATGCTCAAAATGTGCACTTGTTTGCTGGCCACTTTCTTTATTATTAGTTCCGGTTTTACTATTTTTCTAATTTCTTATGTTTATGATCAAATCTTATTTCGCTTTTTAGCTATTTTGGGCATATAGTCCCTTTCTTCAGCAATTAGGCTATTTTCATGTTTCTGCTGTAATGTTAAGATTTCAGATACGTACATTACAGTTGACAGTATGTTTATGTCGCGTATCCATAGTTTAATCTTCTGATCAATTTCCATTCTTCCAAGTATTTTTTTTCCTAAGTTGCCTTTCAAACTCGATTTGCTATAAATTCTATTTTGTGCTTTCCATTAGTGCTTGTTATTTCATGATTGTGGTTTACTTCGTAGTCATTTACCAATATTGTCTTGCGTTTTTCTTTGCTCATTTCAATGGTTAGTTCTTTTATACTTCTTTTAACAATTTTTCAAAAAGTTTACCTGTTATCACTATTACGTCATCTGCATGTATTAAGTTGTTTAGATGTATCTGCACCAAATCTTCTTGTCCTCTATAGTGTATTTAACTTTCGCTCGTTGGAAATAATTTTAGTTACGCGGAAGGCGGAAATGGAATTCTTGTGGCCAGATTCGAATTTTATGGTTTATATCAATTTCAAACCACCACAATCTTTGTACTTCTAATAAATACTTACACATGATAACATGATCATAAAACTTTTATTGTTATTGACCTGCAAACTAAAAAGGTAATAAATTCGAAATTCAAAATAATACGTATGTTCAGTAAAAATTCCTTTCCATGTGTCTGCAAATAAATTTAAAACTACTATTACACCCATTAGTAGGTATATTTGTTTTCATTGCCTAAACACAGAGAATACTTTCCTCACTTACTTGCTACACCAACTTCCTTAGATACTTTTTGTATAAGCCTGCCGTAATCTTCTATCGCTGTAAAAAATATTTTAATAGGAACGATGCTTTTTCCTTATTGTTTTATACAGCTATTATACTCCAGAAAATAAGAAACTTTTCTTTTTTACATATTTATATCAGAAATGTTCTTTTAATCGATATAGGCCCACTTGCGCCCGGCCCACTTGCGCCCACCGCCATTTTCGACCCATTTGCGCCCCAGAAGAATGTCAACGGTAATTCCGGTCTCATTTGCCTCCAGGCTTGCATCTCATTAGTCATCAGGACACCCGAACTTAGCCGACTAGTGCGGCGGTCTTCTACCTGCAAATTAGTTATTACAAAAACACAAAATTTTACAATGTTTCCCTTAGCTGCCCTTACTTCTATGCGTTTCTGTTGGTACTTTAATGTTTGTGTTTATTAGAGATTTATTTTAAAATATTAGTAAGTTTTGGCACTGGTATCAAATTTATTGATTCTTCTTTTTATTGTGCCCTATCCTCAATGGACGTTGGCGATCATACTGGCCCATTTAATTTTATTAACTGCTGTTCGGAATAAATCTACTGATGTCATTCCTGTCCACTGCCTTAAGTTGCGCAACCAAGATATTCTGCGGCGTTCAGGTCCTCTCTTGCCATCGAATTTACCCTGTATTATGAGCTGTAGCGAGCTGTATTTACTATTCCTTATAATATGCCCAAAGTAAGAGAGTTTTCTTTCTTTAACTATTTGCATGATTTCTTTTTCCTTTCCTATGCGTTGGAGTACGGTTTCATTCGATACATGGTATACCCAGGAGATTCTAAGCATGCGTCGATAACAGTACATTTCGAAGGCTTCTAGACGTTTACAGCTTGCATCAGTCAATGTCCAAGCTTCGACGCCATACAACAGTATTGAAAAAACGTAACATCTCAGCGTACGAATTCGAAGTTGAAGATTTATTTTCATGTTGCATAGTACATTCTTCATGCGGTTGAAGGCAGTTCTGGCTTTTCCAATTCTGATTTTTATTTCCTGTGATTGGTCCCAATTATTGTTCAAAGATATTCCCAGATATGTTATTGTTGTAACTGATTGTAGTGGAGTACCATTAACATGGAATTGACCTGTGATGGTCTCGTTGTTGCTGATTATCAAGACCTTTGTTTTATTTGTATTTAGCCGCATGTTATATGTTTCACTTACTCTTGCTACCTTCTCTATTAGTCTTTGAAGTCCCTCAGCAGTATCGGCGAGCAGGACAGCATCATCTGCATATCTAAAGTTATTGATACGTACGCCATTTAGTAGAATGCCTTCTTCCTCCCCTTCATCAAGTGCTTCTTGGAATAGTTTTTCGAAATATATATTGAATAGCAGCGCAGAGAGCACGCAGCCCTGCCGAACACCCTGACTGATCTCAAACGTTTCAGAGATGTTGTTTTCCACCCGAACACAAGCGTTCTGCTGCCAGTATAGGTTGGATAATATTTGGATATCTTTATCATCTAGCCCAGATTGAAAAAGTAGGTCTATTAACTTGTTATTGCTCACTCTGTCGAAAGCCTTTTCGAAATCGATGAAGCAAGCGAAAATATTACAGTTGACATCGCGTGCCCTTTGTATTAGCACATTTAAACTGAATATAGCTTCCCTGGTACCTAGGCCGTTTCTAAATCCAAATTGTGTTTCACTAAGGTGTTCTTCAATTTTTGGATAAATCCGTTCGTGAATTATTTTCAAGAGTACTTTTAGAATATGGCTCATCAAGCTTATTGTTTTGAATTCTTCGCATTTTTTAGATGTTATTTTTTTAGGAATAGGAATGAACGTTGATAGCAGCCATTTTTTTGGTATTATACCGGTGTGATAGATATGGTTAAATAGGTCTGTTATGATGTTCAGGTGCTCTTCTTCGATAAGCTTGAGTATATCACCTTGGATTTCATCTGGTCCCGCTGCTTTGTAGTTTTTAAGCTTCCTGATAGCATTAACGACTTCTACATTGGTGATATCGGGCCCGGTTGAACCATCGGTTACATTGAAATCTCTTCTCTGGTCGTCTTTGAATAATGTTTCCATATACTCTTTCCATCTTTTAATTTTGTCTTCACTGCTCAGCAGTGGAGTCCCGTCTTTATCTAAAACAATGCTCGAGTGTCTAGTTCTATAAATTTATTGATTACTAATTCATATTATTAGATTAGCGTATTTTATCAGCGTGTCAGTGACACCTAGGTTTTAAACATAATGTTATAAGAATTCAACAATATACTAAGTAACTTTTTATACTCGTATTTTATATAGTTCTCTATCCACTTTTAGAAAATAAATGAACGAGTTACTTAGTAGAGGACAGGGCTAATAGGTTAAGAAATGTTGTACCATTTATAACTTTTTTTAATAGTTTTTGTCAACTAAGATCTTACTATTTTAGCTGACCTTCGCCTGTGTTTCATTTAGTACAAAAAGAATCTATGGTTTATTTGGTAGACTAAAGACAATATTATTATTAAATACTCGATTATTGTTAGTGAATCTGGCAAAAATGACTAAAAGTTTCGGTCCTGCTTGGTTTGAAAAGAATTTTAAGAATATTTTAAGTTTTTGCAAAAACAAGTAAGCCTTCACAGGGAAGTGAAAACTATTTTATTTTCAGGTGAACTACTCTTTTTGTTCATGATATAGCAAAATTTTATTAAGAAAAGTTGTTCAGAATAATAAATTGTGGCCCTATACAAAATTTCAGAAAGATCTGCCGACTTAGAAGAACCCGTTACTTTTTAGATTATTTTTTTTCAATTATAAATCTTTAAAGTCTTCACACAAAACAAAATTGAATTTCAATATTAAGTCTTGGTATGTGAAATTTTGAAAGATATTGAAAAAATTGAAAAATCAATTTTTAGCTAAAGTGACAAAAATTACGTGTTTTATTGCCTTGAGAATGTTCAGTTAGCTAAAGATAACACACTCTAAAAAATCTTATTGAAATCTTACTTAATTTCCGAGAAATAGCACTTTCTGGATTTTGACAATTTCGAAAAACTGAATTTTCTAAATAAATAAAAATCAAGCACAAATTATTGACTTAAAAAGTTTTTTTGACAAACCTAAATTTTTTTTTTCCATATTATGTCGAGTTTTTGGCGGCCACTGTATAAGTGTATGTGTAGAATGTTTTCGTTTGGCTCGGAATTTGTTCCGCAGACTGACACAAAACTACTGTAATTACCGATTTCAACAAAATGTTCACCAAAAATCGTTTGGATCCTAACTTAGACTCAAATTTTGGAAGTAATTAAAAAACTGTAAGACCAATAACAGTAGCGTCAAAATAAAAAAAGCATAGATTAAATTTTGGTTATATTTTTTTATTAAAAAGTGAACCACACATTCTTGGGGCGCTGTATTGTCTGTTACGAATAATAGCAACTTAAAAGCTTTTATTATATATAATTTTTGCCAGATTCAATAACCAGTAATCGAGTATTTAATAATAATATTGTCTTTATTCTACCAAATAAACCACAGATTCTTTTTATACTAAATGAAACACTGGCGAAGATCAGCTAAAATAGTAAGACCTTAGTTGACAATAACTATTAAAAAAGTTATAAATGGTACAACCTTTGTTAACCTATCCGCCCTATTCTCTACTACGTAACTCCTTCATTTATTTTCTAAAAGTGGATGGAGAACTATATAAAATAAGAGTATAAAAAGTTACGTAGTATATTGTTTAATTCCTAGAACATTATGTTGAAAAACTAGGTGTTACTGACACGCTGATAAAATGCGCTAATCTAATAATCTGAATTATTAATCAATAAATTTGATACCAGTGTAAAAACTCTTACTAAAATGTTAAAATAAATTTCAAATAAACACAAACATTAAAATACCAACAGAAACGCATAGAAGTTAGCGCAGTTAAGGGAAACATTTTGAAAATTTTGTGTTTTTGTAATAACTTATTTGCAGGTAGAAGACCGCTGCACTAGTCAGTCGGCTAAGTTCGGGTGTCCTGAAGACTAATGAGATGCAATCGTGGAGGCAAATGAGACTTTAATTACCGTTGACATTCTTCTGGGGCGCAAATGGGTCGAAAATGGCAGTGGGCGCAAGTGGGCCGGGCGCAACTGGGCCGACACCTAAAACACCTTTCAATCAAACACCAACGAATTGTTAGACATATATGCACAGAAAAAAAAGTTCAGATAATGCTTTTTTCCAACACGAACTAGTATTTCCACAACGGCAATACAACGTTTATCCACACAAAACTAAGAATAAAAATAGCGCTTTTTGTGCAAGCAACAAGTAAGTAAACCGCAACAATGGAAAACGGAGGACCGAAACCGGGTCTCGAATGACCTGAGTGGATTATCTCAGGTGTAACAAGTCATTTTCTACGAAGTTTACTCTAACGTATCTCATAACAGCTTCGAGGAACACGCAAACATCTAAAGCAGTACTTTAGGAAACTGTGAAATTATTTAAAAGAATTTAAAGGTTGGGTCACTTTAGACCGGTTTCCGCCTTCTGAGGATTAAATTATCATTCATAATAATCATATACGGTGATAAACTTAAACTTTCCCTTTGTTTTACTGTTGTTCTATTATAAACTCCTCTTATATTATTCCTCATTCATATGTAGTATTCCCATTACCTTCACATAGACATGTATCATCTATTTGTATTCTTAGGGACTTCGTATTGTTGTAAACCACTCCATACTCGGTTTCTGTGTACTATGTGAAATTTCGATTTTAAGAATAGAAAATATGTGATTAATTGCGTTTCTGATCTTTGTTTCTGCTGGATAATACTTCTTATAACGAAAATATAGTGCTGTTTTCCCAATCGTCCTAAAGGCACCTCCTTTATTTTTCATTTTGTTCTCTGTACTTAGCTTAACTTTTTCTGCTCTTCATGCATAGTCTCCCAGTACTGCTGGTGCTATCCGCACAGCTTTGCAATTTTCACAGTTTCTTCTGGATTTATCTCAATTGTGAATTTAAAATGGAAGGTAAATTGTTCCACTACCACTTAGGCCCACATGCCGGGCTCATTTCACCCCTTTTAAGACACCACAAGCACACCCGACTGACAGGCAAGCCATCCAACCCTGAAGATTAATTTAAGTATATCAGCGGGTGGTTTGGTGCTGCTTCTGGCCATTTCAGGCCAGAAGCTCCCTTAGTGGATGTTCTAATACAAGCTATTCCTAGAAGGTGTGAAAATATATGTTTAGCAGCCTCACTATCACACTTACATCCACGATTTCGAGTTCTGTCAATAAGTACCATAGCATGTGTAGCGAACCAAATAGAAACGTGCACCAACATAAATCGCTTTGCCTAACGCAACATTAAAAGTGCAAGCATCGTATAACAGCTTTGTAGCCTAAGTAGCGGGTGTCCAAATTAAATCGATACGCTATGAGCAGTGACATATTACTTACATGACTTCAGAAAAAGTCAAACAATGCAAACCACAAATTTCGGAAAAACCATAACATCTGTAGGGGAAGCGTGACGTGGCTGATACTTCTACAACCCGTCTGGCCTATAAAAAATTACTACTTAATAACCAACGCATGCAGTTGAGTGCTCAAACCCAACATGATAATAAAAAAGCAGTGCAAGATGATGGGTATCCCAAGTGACCACTTGTAGTGCGAGTAATAAAAAAATGACATAACACTGTATAGAAGAGACGTAACTGGACAGGGAAAGGGCAATAAAATCAAACTTAGATGCCGTGGCTAAGAAGACGGAGACCAATGGTTTATTGTAATTTTGAGGAGACAAAGGATTTTCCCGGCAGCATAGAAGCAATAAGGCACTTCCATGCTTGTTCAACCGTTGCGGACGAGCGCCGATATTTATCACATGAAGACGCGCGCAGGGTATATTTTACCCACTATCTGTTAGATCAGTTTAGCTATCCTATGTTACAAACTCTAACTATTATTATGTATAATTTCTTGCACAAATTGTTTTTAGAAGGCATTAACGCAAAAATAATAATATTTATTTAGTTTATTCCATTACAAATAAAATATTATAAAAATAAAGAACACATTTTTAGAGAGAAACACAAAAACATATAAAAGTTCTAAATGTTTGTTACTCGTCTTCTAAATTTTCGTCTCGTACCTCGATGTTCAAATTGTTGTCATTTAAGCAATTTTGACATACCAGTCACTACAAAAATTACGGTACAAGTCGCAAGTACTAACTAGCAGCTTATAAAACGGAAGGACGCGTGCCATGGGTAAAATTTACCTGGCGTAGTTTATGCTACAGCTGACAAGTAGTGATTGCTCTAAAAATAACATGCTTCTAGGTATGCCTTCAGAACAGTCCATTTGGAAGGTACAGAAAGGCGGCAGCACGTAACTAAACAAGTCGGTCAGAACAATTAACTCTAGGTGTGGGTGTTTTTTGCCCACTGCGCGCGTCCATAAGGGTTACTGAAAAGCTGTGTAACTAGAAAACGGGCAAGAACAACCACTGTAACTTATTTATTGATTGTATTAGTTCACTACAGTCCAATCAAATGATGCTCAAAAAGGACGAATAGGGAAAAATTTTGGTGAAGTTGTGATATTTGTTTTCTATATAGTTTTTGGGTTGCTGTACACCAATATTAGGTTTTCCAACAAACATTTTGACCGAAACCACGTTTTTTAAGCAAAAACGGTGTAAAAACGCGATTTCTTTTTGTTTTTCTAAAATTACCCGAAAGCTGCCCATTTTTTGTAAATGTTGAGCCTATATGAAATGAAAGAAGTTAAATTTCTTACTTTTTATGTACTCAAAATTTTTTTCTCCAACCAATCTGTCAGCCGCGAGAGCGCCGCGATGTTACAGTCCAGTCAAATGGTAGAAAATAGGCGAAAGTTTTGTGGAGTTTTGATATTTTGTTCATATATGTTTTTTGGATGACTGTACACAAATATCAGGTTTTCCAACAAGAATTTTGACCGAAAACGTGTTTTTTTAAACAGAAACGGTGTTAAAAACAAGTTTTTTTTACTTTTCTAAAATTACACGAAGACTATCTAATTTCATAAATGTTAAACTTATATGAAATTAAAGAGATAAAATTTCCTACATTTTATATAGGAGACGTTTTTTCTACGATAAATCGTTCAGCCGCGAAAACGCCGTGAAATTATAGTCCAGTGAAATGGTTGAAACTAAGGAAGAGTTTTGGAGTTTTGATATTTGGTTTCTATACGTTTTTTGGGTCGCTGTACGCGAATATCAGGTTTGCCAACATTTCATTTATGAAGATTCTATTCATATACCCTTTTTGATTTACGAAATATGGATAGTTTTCGAGTTACTTTGAAATAAACTGGGATAATTCCCCTTTTTGCTTTTAACACATAACTCCGCGGCGTTGTAGCGGCTGAACCATTAATTGGAGAAAAAAACCTTTAGTTTGTGATTGTAGAAAATTGTATCCTCTTTCATTTCATATACATACATACAGATATTTACAAAATTCGATAGTTTCCGAGTAATTTTAAAAAAACTAAAAAAATCTCGCGTCTTACTCCGTTTTTGCTTAAAAAACTTGTTTACGGGCAAAATTCTTGTTAGAAAAAACATATAGAAACCAAATATAAAAATGTTCCCCTATTTTTTATCATTTGACTGGTCTATAATTCCGCGGCGCTCTCGCGGCTGAACGATTGGTCACAGAAAAAAACCTCAAGAAAATAAAATGTACATTTACGAATAATGGATAGCTTTCGGGTAATTTTAGAAGAACTAAAAAAATCGGTTTTTACACCGTTTTTGCTAAGGAAAAACATGTTTTCGGTCAAAATTTTTGTTTGCAAACCTGCTATTTGTGTACAGCTACCCAAAAAACATATAGGAACCAAATATATAAAACTCCACCAAAACTTTCCCCTATTTTCTACCATTTGACCGGACAACTAACTTTCTTACATATTTGGTAATTGGCATTCGGTTACTTGTGTCTCCAAGTTGTCTGGCTTGGGTACTTGCAACCCATGCGTTGATCCAGTGTTTGGTAGTTCGTAAAGTGTGTAAAGTCTGTATATATAATGGTAATACCTGCTACATACTTATATGTATGTTCGTGTTTGTTAATTGATTTGGTTTTCAAATAAAAATAAGTGTTGTTTTCCATTTGGTAATACCGAGGGTGTAGCATCAACACAGTTTAACATCTTCAAACCTTTTATTGGAGATCAACACAGCCAAACATACTCTATTGACAGGGGCAGTTAAAATTCCTTCTAAAGTTTTTAGATTGTTTGGAAACAGTCTCATGCAGCATTTAGCCACTTTAAGGGAAGGCTTTGAACTAGTTTCTCTAGGCAGCTTTAACATCTCATCTTATGCTGGTGGAAAGTCATTAAGAAGTTGAGAGTTGGAAACGAACCTTGCTACGCAGGTTTGTCGGCTCTATCATTGCCCTGATCCATGTCTTGTCCTTTCACCCAAACAAGTTTAATAACGTTATTTTTAGAAATTTTTACCACTATTTGTGCGGTACTAATCTATAAGCCTAGACATGACGTCGTTGCTAGTTATTTCCACCAGGGTCGCTCTGCTATCTGCTAGATATTTTAGTGGTTTTACTGCCAATATGTTTCTTAGCGATCTGCTGCGTCCCAAAAAGTGGTGCACTTTGGACAGTCTCAGTTAAAAGGAATATCTTACTACCCATCCCTGTATTGTAGAGGAGTCCCATCGAGTTCACTATATGCCCCTAAGTGCTCAATACGGTTTCTCTATGAAAATATCTATGGGAGCTAACTCTTTGGTATCCTTTTCTATTATTGGTATAATGAGGTTGCGTTTTCAGTCTTGTGGTATATTTTCAATGTTCTAAGCCTCGGAGTCGTTATAGTGATTCGATATCTTACATTCCAAGCCATTTTACGCTTTCTGGATCTATGTTAACTGTTGCACGTCATGGTCTCGAATAATGCCTCTTCTACTTCTTCTCCATTCACGTTTTCTTTTTGATCTTGTATCCTTATTATTATTTCCCTTCCATCCTTTTCAACGTCTTCTATAAAATCGAAGTTATTTCCGTAGTTGTCCTTCCATAGCGTCCCTGTAAGGTTCAGGTACTTACAGTACGTACAGTTTTAATTGTTTACCCTTTACCGTTCTTTTCTTCCTTTTCACTTCATGTAGTTTCTATGTTTCCCCTTTCATTGCATATTTCTAACTGTGAATGGTTTTTTCAGAACTGATGGATTTCGTAGAGACATTGCATTCATATCCAGATAGATTTCCTGCCATAAAGTATTTTACTATTAGCAGTTTTATGGAAAGCATTGCCACTTTTTAAGTTAAAATCTCATTGTTTAATAAGAGTAAAGATACGATAATCATATTGTCATAACTGCTTTTAAATAAATTTTATTGAATGATGTTGTTCCTAACCCGTATATAAATAATAATGCAATCATCATGAAAATAATGCACAACAATACACTACTACTACTTCATCATTAAATTAAGCTGGTATAATGCGGCTGATTGCGTTTAGTCGAAAATATAATCCGGAAAAACAAATTAAAGTTAGAACTAGATAATTTCAGTCAGCAGTGGAAATAAAATTATAAGCCAATTTTTCAGATCCCGTTGATGTAGTTGTCTAGTGATAAAACTATTCACCTTCATGTTTCAGCACGCTTTTTCTTAGTAACATATAGAGGCGGTTTGTTATTGAAAAGCTGCTCTTCTTTCAGCAAATACAAAAAACGCTGAATACGAAGTTACTGTACATACGAATACCAGATAGTGAAAGAAGCGCCCATTCTTGTATTAATTCAATTTCCGCTTTACATTTGAATCTAAACAAAAATCTCATGTTCCCGAACAAAAATAACAATACACATACAACCGCATTTGCCAGCTCATTGCAAATTTATGACTTAAACGCCCAAAGGAAATCTCGGCGGTTTTGTCGCAAAACGGAAAAATCAGGCATTATGTATCGGCAATTCTTTTAATTAGCTTCCGCGTTTTCCCTCAGGACCTCCTTTGCACGCGAAAATGGGTTTGTAACATTTTCAATCTCTGCAACTAAAGCAAACTGGCTAAATTTTATTACCACGATGATAAAGGTAAATAATTACTTACGACCGCGAATTTCTGGCGCAACACACAGCTTGCGCCATCTGGTGTAAAGCCGCGTAAAGCTACACAGCAGCCCTGTACCTGAATAACCTTAGCGGTTGCTGAGTGGTGTCGGTAAAGCAGTTTTCTATTGCTTATTGGAAGGGAGGAAGAATTCCTTCCCTGCTTTGGGAAAACTAACGAAAACTGTTTTATATTCAATGTTGTAGGGTTGCTACAGGTTTTTGGCTTTTGCATGAGAGTTTAAGTTGGGGTGGAAAATTGGTTGAACTATAACTTGTACGATGTCGTGTTTACAGGTTACATAAATGCATTTTTATTCTTATATACGCCAGAAAAATGGCATTTCTTAGGGTAAAATTTAAAGAACACGTAAAAGCAACAGTTTCAGTAATTTCCCTCTTTTGCATTCCAAAGCCTTTCAAATCGTGCTGTGTTTTAACAGTTTCAAATTACAGCCTGATAATGTCACGAGTGCTTTAGCTCCTTATCTCTTACAGGGGGGCGCTAGAAAATATAGTGTTATCACATTCAACGATAACTTTTTAAAAATTATATTATAAGGTTATTTAATTGTTAACCTCATCAATCAAAAGCCTTGTGTGCATGATGGCCTCAGTAGCAATAACAACAAACAGTAAATGAAGTGCAACCTTGACTTTTGCCAGTAAAATCGTGCAGGATGCCCGATAAGTTTACTATAATTACAGCAGCGTGACAGTAAATAAGTTTTGCATTAATGAGAAACCTATGTTTTGAATAGCTTTCCAGTTTGAAGGCCGAAGAATGTTGTGAATACCAGAAACAAAATAAAAAATTATTTATTTCATAGGATTCAATAAATTTGCTGTAGAAACAAGCGTCCTGTAAATGTCATGTCTTAAACAATTTCACAGTTTTGATTAATAAATCTCAGTCAATTATTTTTTTTATCTTAAAAGATATGCGCAGCTACGCATTCAATCAAGCGATGTTGATGTTTTACATTTATTATGAATATGATACCTAATTTCTTAATGTACGAGTACATTGATTCTGGAAACGTGGTTATGTGTTTGCAGTTAAAAATGTAATCTTGACAACCGCAATAACATGTGAGTACAGAGTCTGCAAAACATTCTTTTCGGAATCATCTCAATTGCACAACAATGATCAAACGGAAAATTTATCTTATTTCATTGAAACACCAAAACGGTAAAGGTTTTCCCTGTATCACTTTAAACAAATAGTATAAATATTTAAATTTTTTTAAATCGGCAGTTAGGAACGCCCAATTAGTCATTAAAATACCAGAAATCAGCAGTAAAGTCCATTGCTTTACAATTTTTTGTAGGTGGCGGTGCGACAGGTAAACGTCAACCGACGTCAACATAGCCTACAAAAGTTGGTTAAAGTAATTTCACGATGTCTCGATTTCAGCGGGCCTTGACAACTAAATCCACATTTGTGATAAAAAGTTAAACCTCAGTGCCTTGGTATGCAAACTACTAGTTTGCAAAACAGTCAATTCGTGTCTCATATTCCTCTTATTATTGGGTGAGCTTGTGACCAATCATAGGAAGCGTGGTGTTTTGATTCTTTCTTTATATAGAAATTCGCCCTCCTACGGATCACTACTTGTATAATGGTAGTCCCTCTGAACATAGAAAATGCGTTGCACACTATTTCTTCCCTGCTGTACGCTATTGATACCAAATAGTTGAATTCAGAACTCATATTGTCTACTACAAAGAGAAAAATGTTTGATTGCAGTAAGAAACTTAAAAAGATAGATCGTTAACATGATCCTAACAACATTTTCTGGAACTCATTGTTTTGTTGGGAGGTAGTTTCTTTCTTACTATAACCGTGTTTTGCAAAACTATTTTTAAATACAAATATTCAATTTACCTGTCATCTATAAAAAGTATACTAATAAAAATCCAGAATTTGATTTATCTTCGCCAATAAAAGAGGTAAAGGTAAATGTTCAAGGTTATTTCAATTCCCCCAACTGGGGGCGGGCTGCTATAGGGACCTTGCGTCCCTCTTCAGCCAAGAACGGCAGTTACAGGATGGGTGAGAAAAAGGAGGGGTGGAGAATGGTAGAAAGGCCAGGAAGGGAAGGTGGAGAAATACTGCTCCAGCATTTGCCTCAGAGAAGGTACTCTGCTGACTCAGGAAAACCACCTAAAAACCTGAATCAACGCAGACGGCCACGGGAATCGAACCCATGACCTCCCGAATGCTAAGTGATAACTACTAAACTGCAAAGCTCTAATCAAAGAATAGAAGCGGATATACTTATCCTCTTGAAGGGTTTGCTAGTAAATATTTGAAACAAATAATGTGGTTTTTATTAGATAGAAATTCACGAAAACGAATTTGAAAAAATATCGGTGTAAGTTACTTAGATTAGTTTTGAGTTAGTACATGTCCCTTGCGCTTGGAATTAAGAATATCGAATTGCAGTGGATATTCGCGATGCCGCCGCAATGGTAGTCAAGATAATTTTTACTACTTAGTATAAATATTTGTTCTAATCAGGCAGTCATGCAGTGGTTTTGAATAAAACAATTCTAACTTTTAGCTTGCAAGTTAAAGTTGTTTGAATGAAAATCGCTGCTCCGTACTGCACTAAGTATGTACATTTAACAACAATCTTTAATTTTTGCAGCGTTGCTGGCTTATATTAAAAGAAATATTCGTTCATAGTTCATAGCGTGTGCTGAAGAAAAAACAGAAGATCAGATTTTCTCAAACACCCTTACACGATGTAATCTAAATTGTGCCTGAAGATTATTTTCTGTCTATAATTATAATTTTCTTATATTTTAGAAAATCTATCTAGAAATAAATATAGTATATATTGGTGTAGTTCCTCCTTCTTTAACTTATACAAATCACACAATAGCTAGCGAAACTCTTATCTACTGATAGTGACTTCAGAAAACAAATGCTGAAGAGCTTGTTGCTATATTGTAATAATATTATTGTAGCAGTACATATCTTAGCTTCTACAATGATACCGTTCGGTATTAGTTAAACTTAATAGATAGGTAACTTAAAGTGCATTAACAGTATAAGGGGTTGCCTACCCTTTTTATAAATCTAAAGCAAACGTAATAGAAGGCTCATGGTTAAATTATTAAAAACAATAAATAACAAAATTTGCTACTTCCTTTTTAGTTGAAAAAGCAAAAGGACGCTTCTCTGTGTAGAAGCAAAGCAAATTAAAAGTCCTAGCTTAAAAAGGATACACGCAGACAATAGTAAGGCTTTATTTACTCAATCCAGCATATTATTAAAACATAATAATTTTTCAGGCAGATAGGATAAATCACACAAACGTTTTCTTTCTGAAAAGGGCAGTTATTACTTAACTGGTAGGTAACTAACAAGCTAATACATACAAATCATAATAGAGGGTTTTCCTTTATTCAGCTATTAGAGACTCCTCGATGGCTACCAGCTCTTAGGCTTTTTCACTAGTTCGCATCTCCTGGTTGATTATATCTTCACCATGGAAGAGGGTATTGATGTGCTCCAAGTTGATAAGGAGAGAAAGGAAAACTTAGTTAGAAACTGCTAACAAGTTAGGAAATCACTCACCAGTCAAAGACCATTTCTTTGGTTAGATGAGGGGTGCTTCTCTGTTGATACTGGAAGATGAAGAGGTCCTAATTCAATGGTTCTTTGCATTAACCGTATGTTAATCCTGAAAGAATTAGATATTGTTAATTAGAATTAGACCAACGTCATAGCTTGAATATAGTTAAATAAGGGCATAAGCCTTAATGATAATCGATAACAGATTAGTTTCAAAGTAAAAGAATTGTTACTTACCTAGTGTTGATCCTGAATGGGACTTGAATTGGTTTGCAGCTGTCAAGTTAGTATTTCAATCACTTGTCAAATAACAAGCTTTTGATCATACGGGATTTTTCTTATACTCCCTGGAATGATATCAGCTATACTAAACACCGATCATTAATTGTGATTAAGGAATTCGAATGAGAAATACGAGGGTATAGAGAGCTCTTTATATTTTCATCTTACTACTCAGAGGTTATTTGTTAAATATATATAAGAAATCTCCTCGATACTTATAGATTAATTAATGCAGACGTTTAATTAGAACAAATTCTAACTTGTCAGGGTAAATTAGGATTAGTAAGGAATTGCATAACATTTGTCAAAATTAAAAAGGCATAAACCTTAACAAATAACATATAATCAGTGAATTGTAAGAAAGAATACCCAATTATTGTAAACATCTTAAAATTAACACTTTATAATAAAGTTATGGCGCCCATTTCTGTTGATTAATGAACTATTATCTTTATGTGAAAGTGAAGCGAACTAAAAAGCCCACATTGGTTAAACCCTAATAAAAACCGTACATTGAGCTAGACGTGTGAGCCATCCAAGGTAAGTTATAAAAAAGGGGCACATTATTAGCAACAATTACAACTAGGTTTTAACATGAATTATTGGCTCCCTTAGGGTTAATTAAAAATTACGGTTTGTTTAATTGAGTTTTAATAGCAATAATAAACGGTATGCTGCCCCCTATATTCTAATAATTGGCAACTGAATTTCAAATTAATGCGCCTGCTAGCTTTTGAAAAGTCAAATATCCAAGGGTTGAATTACAGCACCGTCTATTTTTTAATCTAGTATTATAGCAAATGCCCACTTTTAAACGAGTGACAAATAATCTCTAAAATTGAATGTACACAGAGCTGTACGAACAGACAAAAATGCAGTATAAGTTAATCGCACATTTACTAAACATTAATGAATCCACCTTAGGTAATCAAAAACAATACAATTTAACAAACTAAGTGTAAATGGTAACGCCAACCTCGTAATTTCCTTCTGGAACGCCTCCTGCTGCTACTGCATTTTTCTGGACCACCAGCAATGTCTACCCCAGCTGCTCCACGTTGCTGTAGATCTTTCTGAGCTCCATGCCTTTTTTATTGATCTCAAAAGTAGACCTCATACCTAGATTACACTTCTTAGTAACGTTAAGATTGTAATTTCTTTCTGGAGTGCTTTTCGCTGCTGCTGTCTTCTTACATGCCACAAGCAAGGGCCGCTCTACACCTTGCACGCTGATATCTGCTTGTGGCAACCTCAAAACTTGCCGAAATATAGCTTTGAATTCTAAGACAGGTGGGCCAAGCTTCCGGACCAATTTCTTCTGGTACTGCACTATATAACTTTATAGAATCGAGCACACATAGACTCTGCGCACTGGCGATTAAATAAAAACCAACAACTGGCACAAATAACAACTTGGGGGCCCATATTATCAACGGCTTCTGGCTTGGCTTCCCTAAGAAACAATAATAATTGAATATCTAAATATCATAGCAAGACGTTAACATTTGTTTTTAAGTTTTTAAAGTGTTTTTCCTGACCTACTAGAATGTTTTTGAGTAAACGTTAATTCTGGAACACACTAACCTCACTTTGATTACTTTTTCGCACAATTAGTTTATAAACACTGGTTCACAAGTTATTTAGCACTGTCTTGTAGTCTTATTTCACTTTCAGGTTGCTTTTTCATGCACTTTGTGTTCCTGTGCTTTTTTACACTGCTTTTTAACCCTTAAGCATCTAACCCTGTAAGCTAGCATAATGATATGAACACAGAACCGCTGCATAAAACTTTTGTAAAGCTTCAGAATATCGCTGCATTTAAGCAAAATCACTATCATGTCTTGACGTTACGTGACGTCGTGACCGAGTACAAACCAATCAAAATAAATTGAACGCAACCCTGCCAATATTGTGTTATTCAATTACTAACCTCTCTGTTAATTCAATTACAGTTATTGCTAATCGTGTCTTACGTAATTATCAATGTTTACGAGTGACTAATTGTTGCAATAAATAGAATACCAATTCTGGGCCTATTATCCTTTAGTTTTCGTACGTTTGCAATGCAACCGGAATTTCTGAGGCATTCTACCATTACAATATATAAAATATGAGCCATATTTGCTCTATGTAACTGGAGATGCAAAAAAATGTTGGCCGAGGCTTCGTTACTCAAAATATCATAAAGATAATTTATTTATGTTACAACAAACCATATTTTGTATTTATTTCGTGGATTCATGATTTATAGTAAAAGATCGAAGGGCCGTAAATTAATTACTAAGAATTTTGTTTTTTAAAAGGAGCCGCTATTAATTTTTCTTAACTAACACTGCTAGTTAATTTGA
>CALNHX010011200.1:0-34032 GCA_940337035.1 Agriotes lineatus
ATACGTGACCACAGTAATGTATTTCAAAGTTTCTTATTTAAATCAGTATTTGTACGGACATAATACCAAAAATAGCCAAATTTTAATTTGGAAATAATTGTAGTGGAGTACGGCTCTATGCTAGAGACTCCGTTTTTAGATCAAACAATTTGGGTTCGATTCTCAAATACTTCATCGCCACGATATTGATACCTAATAAAAATAATATTTGCTTCTACTTGAAAAGATAGTTATAAAATTCCTTGTGTTTTTGCATACAAGGTGTTTTAATCAGCATGATTTAGATATAATGGGTTAAAATTATTGAGTCATATTATCTTAACCACCACAATACGTATGATGCCATATCGCCAAATGAGTTGATCAAACGCACGTACTTAACTACGATAATTTCAAAGTTTCTTATTTGAATCAAAAAGGTCAAATTTTGATTTGGAATAATAATGGAGCATGACTGAGCAGTAGAGCTTCTATTTTTCGATAAGAAATCCTGAGGCCAATTCCCAAAGAGCTACCTGACCGCAATCGTTTCTTTATATTTATTTACTTATTTATTTATTTATTTAGTACTCAGCCAACAGCCGTTAGGCCAATTATAGGCGTCGCTGTACATTTTATGGGGACTTCCAACCCCACTAACGACTGTCATGATATTATTATGTCATCCGGGACCAACTATTTGCGTGGCAGCCGTACACGAGGCGCCGTGAGATGCAGCCGTGGAACTCCCATCGAATTTCTGACTAGAAAAAGCTTTGCTTAACTCTATTGATCGAACGTGGACGCTTGTTCAAGCTAAACCAACCGGGACCTTGTTCCATAATTCTATATTAAAATGAATTATTATAATTGTTTTTCATTAAAAACATATGTATAACATGCCTTAAATGTTTTTCTTACATATTTTCATGAATAAACGCCATAAACTACTTGATTAATACACTTTTACTTTTTCTCCTTTATCATTTCTTATTAATGCCTAACGACGTTGGGTCCTCTATCATTTTCTGTAATTGTTTCGGTTGTCGTTATTCTCCATTCTCTTCTATGTTTCCCCTTTTCCTTGCTATCTCTGTGATGTTTTCATTCTACTGGAGTCGGGGTCTGCCTCTTGTTCTTTTTCTTTCTGCTCTTATTTCATTTAGTATTTGAGATACCTTTCAGCGTCCACACGAATGAGGTGTCCATGCCATTTTAGTTGCGTCTCTTCAATTTCATTTATGACTGGTTGTTAGTCTAGCTCCTGTCTTATGCTCCTGTTTCTGATTTTGTGTCTTTTTGTTTTTCGCAGGTTTTATTTCCAATGTTGTCCACGTCTCTGATCCATAGAGCAATGCGGGAACGTATATTGTTTTATAAAGGTGCATCTTTGTTTTGGTACTTAATTCTTTCTTTCCTGTAATGGTGTTATTCATTTGGTAGTACATTTGCATTACTTATTCAATTGTTTATTTCTTTCTTTGTTCGGCCACCGTTATATGCCATTGTTCTGAGATATTCATACTTCTCCACATTTTCTAGATATCTTTCTCATATGTAAATTGGTGCACTTGCGTCCCTATCCTCTCTTCTAATATGTAGTATGTTGCTTTCATTAATGTTTATTATCATTACCTTTTCTTCTAGACGATCTTTCTATAAGTTTAATTTATTTGTAGCTGTCTTGTGTTTCCTGCCATTATCACTATATGGTCTGCGTATATTAGGTCTTGTGCATTATCAAATTGAGGTTGTAATATCCTAGTCTTTTCTTCCTAATTTAATGTTTCGCATTTTGTCTTTTGGCTTGTTTGTAGTTTTCCCAGTACACTCCCCCTCTCCTTTGCGCCCCTTATATATGGTATCTTGGTAGTACCTCATCAAATGCTGCTTTAAGGTCTAATAAGACGAAAAAGATCTCTTTATTTTTGCTTATAGCTTTTTCTGTCCAATCCTGCATATGTGGTCTTTTACAGGGTGGAATGCAGCTTGTTCGTTTTCTAGTTTCATAGCAATTTCGTTTCGTAGTCTCTTTTTTAATTTTTGAGTACATTTTTAAAGCTAATGGTAATAGGCATACTGCACGGTAGTTGTGACGTTGTGACACTCTGCTATTTCATCTTTTATGTATAGATATTATGATATTTTTTTTGAGTACACTTGTCTATTACTTCCCCTTCTTTCTTAAGTAATTCAGGCGCTATATTACCCTCTCCTAGGACTTTTCTGTTTCATGTCGTTGTTATGGCCATCTTGATTTCTTCTTCCGTTATATTGCTTGGGTCTTCTTCATGTTAAATTACTTAGTTTTAGCTCTTCACTCTGCCATATCGTCTTCTTTTGGTCACCGTAGCTGTTTCATTTTTATCCTACATGTTTCTTGAACTGTCTGAAGTAAGGTTTCTTTAAACTGTTCCCAGTTATCATTGAGGTTTAAGGGGGTGTCTAGTCGGTGCCCTTCTATTTCTAACTAATTCTTTGTGCTTTGGTATTCTTCTCTTATCTGCCGATTTTCCAAACCTGAAATACATATATACTTCTTTCCTATTTCGCTTTTTGGTTTCGTAATTAAAAGATTTGCTATTAGTAACTTATTGTAAGTGGATAGTTCTAACCCCATAATCGCTTTTTCATCTTGTAGTGCATATGTCATACCTTTAGTTATGGTGATGTAATCTATACTTGTATGTCCTAAATCTTTGGCCTCATAAGTTATTTTATGTGTTTATATATAAAGTATTTCCTATAAGGAGCTGATTGGTGATATTTATTTATTGTTGCCTATATGTGAATTCCAGTCTCCCATTATTACAATATGACGGTTCTTATTTTGCATTTTAGCTGGGTTCCTTGTAGATCTCATATAACTGGTCTTTGTCATTTATATCGGCGTTTTCTGTCGGGGCATACATTTGGATCACTCACTTTTTCTTATAGTTCTATAAAAAATGTTTAATTCCAAGTCCCGAATCGTATTCCATTTCTCGCCTGTTATATTCGTTCTATCCGTCGGTGTCCGAGGCTATTATTGTTTCTCTGAATCTTATTACCTTGCGCGAGTGATTAACCCAGCCACAAGGGCCCCGTTACCTCGGGACAACTGGTATCAGGTTATACCCCCAAAAGTTTCCATTTGCGACACCTTGCGCAGTAATCTTCTCGCTCGGGTTGTAAATTAGCGGTTTTTATTAGTTAGCGTGGTAAATTTTGAAATTCAGACAAAGACTTAAAATAAAATGCGATTCCTTCAAATAGCAATAATTTCACATAAAAAACTAAGCACATCGCCTAAACCTACAGTAAACTAAGAAAATAAGCACATATTTAAGGAACGCCATGATGCGCTGAAAAGTATGCAATTCTGAAGAATTTTAATTACCAATAGCACCGATTTGATTTTTATTTTTAAGCCACTGCTAATTGAAAATTTTGGCATGTGACTTGCTGACGTTTCCCAATACCATGTGATTGTTAGTCATCGGCTTGAGCATCGGCTGCAGCCAAGTTCGTAACCCTTTTCGAAAGTGTGCGCTAATTACACAAAATTGGGAGCTAACATAATTTCAAACACTTAGCGTATTGACATAATATATTTTTGTAAATACTTACACAACGAAAAATTGCGCTTGGGCTTCTTTGCCCGACCTGCTGCCTTCTATAGATTCGATGTTACATGATTGTGAAAGTGGAACATGCATTTCATAATTTAGTGTATCCAAAAATATTGATGCATACTGTTATAGGCACAATTCGCTAGCCCAAGAAATTATTCAATCTTACTGGCATTGCCACACAGCTTGCATGAATTTATATAAATTTCGTGGTAAATAGCCAAACCGTGTTTTTTTTTCGAAATATGTGAATAGCAGTGTTTTGAATTTATAAATTATACATATAAATACATTTTTAATCAGTGTGCATATTATTGATATACATACTGAAAAAATAACAAGCAGTTGCTGATTATATTTATATAGTAAAAAACCATAACACGTGCATTTTTTTTAAATTTAATTTACTTGCTAACTGTATAAGTATTCGCAATCCGAATCTGTTATTTTATCGTCTGCCTTCATATGATGTATAACAGTACTTTGGAACTATTTTTAATGTTTTAGACCGAATTGTAATAGTTCACCACACTAAACTATTAAAAAGCTAACATTTTTAAGTTATGTTGTGGCGAAATCCTAAATAAACAATAGGAATTATTTAAGTTGTGTAAACTAATGGACGATTCATATTTGAATCGAAACTTTTGAACACATTCAGATTCAAAAATATTGTGGCTAATGGAAAAAGTCAATTATATCAAAACAACAAAGTTTGTAGATATTCAAAAACTAATAGTATGTACGATAACTATTTTCAATAGAAAAACAAATATACTATCAAAATGTGTAGAGTAGATATTACAACATTTATCCAGCTCTTTTATTTTGTACCTTAGTTTATTAACAAATACTTTTGGAACAACAAAACTTACACAATAAAAAAATTGATTTCAGTTACTTGAAATTTTTATTTTCAAATCAACACTTCTGGTATGTAGTATTCTAACATTGCGAATAAAATATCCCCCCTACATGATATTTGTATTTTTCTGTTCACTTAAATTATGACAAGGGAAATATGAATATAAAAAACAATACATACATATTTAAAACTCACTTATATTTAATGCATGTAGGCATGTTAAATATTACAGATATTACAAATAGTTAAAAAGCTCTCAGTATTGTTGTCCAAGGGAAGCAGATAAAATTCAACGTTTCTTAAAAGCCGAAGACCTTTATTATGAAAAGTACAACTAAATCATGTAGTAAAGTTATTCAAAATTGTTATATCCTTCGAACCAACAGGATGCAAAAAATCCGTGTATAAACAAAATGTATGGTTTTTATAGAAACCATCATGGCGTCATTTCATTCTACTTAACTAGTTAAAAAGCGATATATTTGAAACCAAAACGAGAATTGTAAATCAATTCTGAAATTCAACACTCAAAATTATATTTTTTATTCGCCATTAGATAACACTGAACAACAAATAATTTTTTTTCTGTTTCTAGTTAAAAGTAAGTGATCCTACATCAGTTCCCCATGCGGAATCCAAATCTGCTTTTAATTTCCCCCCATCGCGTATAGTTTCATAGAAAACACAAGATTTTTTTCGAAATAAAACGCTATAGTAACTACATGTATTTAATAAACAAAAATATACATAATACCCACTAAAATGTTCTACTCGACAGTTTTCTTTATGTAATGATTCGAACTCGAAACTCGCCTCTGACGTGGTTCACACGTTGAGTTACCGTGCTTTTTCCTCATCTCAATCATAGCACGGTCCAATCCCGGAAGTCGTTTGTTACTTAACTATTAAATATTTGGAAGAAAGCAATAGCTATAACGGAAGTAGCGACGTTAATATAACTCGTTTTTTAAAAAGGAGACTATACAGAGTGTAAAAACTATGTAGGTAGCACATTGCTAAGCACACCAGGAAACCTCTACACAAGAGTACTTGGAAGCCGAATCAGAGAGAACTGGAAATGACGATAGAACAACACGCAGTGAGGTTTCAGAAAAGGAAGAGGTTTCTTAGAACACATCTTTATCCTAGGACGCACATCTGTTTCTTCCACCTGGTAAAAACATTGGACAAGGTAAAAATATCACGCGTATAGAAAGGCCTAAAGAAGAGAGAAAGAGAAAAGAATATCATCGAGTGCATAAAGGGTTTGTACAAATGCTACATTAAGATGAGAAAATGGTTGCTCCCCAACTTGTTAAATTAAAACAGGTTTACGCCAAGGCTACATACCAAGTCTCTTACTCTTCCTAATAGTTCTAGACAAAAAAGATAAAACAAGAAGTCAAACGATACCTCAGTGGTCACTGCAATATCGATCAGGTGAAGGTTACCGAACGATGCGGACAATATGACAATGGTAGCTTACAAATATACCGAGAAATAACAAAGTTTGAACACGTAAACACCTTTAAATATTTAGGAATAATATTTAGCAGTAATAAAAATATAGGCAACGGGAACACTGACTGTTGAACCAAATAAGGACTATTTTAAAAAGATGTATTAAAAATGAATTAAGACGAATGGGTCTAGAGATTAATGTGAAGAAAACCAAGTTAATGATCTTCAACAAAAGACCTAGCCTACAACATGTGGTAGATGTTTAGAAAAGACCTGTTGCAATCATACGAAAATTCAAATATCTTGGAGCATAAATCGCTTGTAAATTGTGACTTAAAACCTAGTGTTAAGATTCGAAGTCGTTTCAAACAAGCCCAAAATACTTTTAATAAGATGCGTACGTTGCTCTGCAATACATCACTCACCCTAGATTTGAGATATATCTTGGTAGAGAATTGTGTATATTCTGTACTGCTATATGGTATGGATGTCAGTCATGGACGTTGCAGATGAACTCCCTGAACAAGCTCGAAGCTTTTGAGATATGGGTGCTCAGAAGGCTATTACGTATCTCGTGGACTAACCCTGTGACCAATGAGGAAGTATTGAGGCGCTGCGCGAGGGAACGAGAACTATTGCTTGGTATAAAGAAATAAAAAAAGCCTGTTTTGTGCCATATCATCAAGCATCCAAACTTTTCCTTGCCAAAACTAATTATGGAATGAAAAACAGAGAGTAGGAGCGGAGGATGCAAAAGAAGCACTGCTGGTCAAATTGAACAGGAATGAATGCCCAGAGTCTATTTAGAACAGCTGAAGACAGAGATCAATTCGCCCATATTGTTGCCAACTCTACTGAGGAAATGGCACCTCTAGAAGAAGAAGGATGATAAAAGCGGATGCTGTTATAAAGTAGACATATCTGAACTCACACGGAAGTGGTTCATGGGCAACAGAGAAGCACAAAAGCGAAATAACTAGTTGTGAGGTGAGATTCCTGAGAATAATAGAAAATAAAGCTAGAAGAGACCACACATAAGACATAAAACATTCAGAATGGCAACTAATATGATTGGAGCATCTTTACGAATGGGCGAAGAAGTAACGACAAAGAAAGCATACGAGACATGGAACATATGTTAACTGACCAGAAGCAGAAGCTACAAAAAGTTGAAATGGAGAGATCAATTGTCTGCAGAAGAAAAAAATATTGTATGGGAAAACGTAGAAACACTGGCTATAAACAGCAATCGGTGGCTAGAACCATGGAGAACACCCCTAACCCTAAAGTCCACACTTCGACGTCTAGAGGAAGGTGCAGTTCAAAATTAAGTAAAGTATTTGCGCATTACATTTTAGGCAGCTCATATAAAAAGATAATTACCTTGTATTTAACATTTCCTACTACATATATTGAATAATAACGCCATTAAATAATAATTTGATACTAGTCAGCCAACCCGTATACTTCCACGACTTCATGATCTTCATTAGAATTTTACTTCGTATACGTGTCGAAGAATATAAGTAAGTGCGAAGTGCCAATAGAATATTTATTCTCTGTTATAAAAACTCGTTTTGAATTCACAATGTCATAGCCTATTATTCATTTATTGTGCTAAATTATCAAATTTAATGTGTAAACTTTGGGCCCTTCTGTGGATTCACATAATCTTGGTTTCCTGCCTTAAAATAATAAACATTATACAAGACCTGATTTTAAAAATAATATATTTATAAAAATACAATTTTTGACAGCTTTTAATATTCCCTGATAAAAATGTCGGTTTGTATTTATAATCGCATGTGTTGTTATTTCATTTATTGCATTAAATTCCAAATCATGTACATATTCGGATGCAATAAGTTAAGATTTTTGCTTTTAAAGCTATAATGTGGCTTTTTACGTGCCCTTGCTTTGGGCACCGTAAACTGTAATGTGACTTTTTCACGTGCCCTATACTCTACTGTACTATGAATTTATATTGCCCTTTGTATGCTAGTTAACCCAGTCGTAGAAGCACAAGACCCGCTCTTACCTCAATGCAGCTAAGGGAATGTGAATATTGCTCTTGCCGGCCTGCTAGTTGTCACCTATAATACTGTAAGTATACATGCAAATCCTACCAGGAATAAATCCGAACAGTTTACATGAAGATACATATAATCGGCATATGAAGCATACATGCAGGAAAATACATAAAATGAATGCGCAATTAAAATATATAAAGCTTGTCAACAATGTTCTATTATTAAATGAATGTCTAAGGATTTAAGGCTGATTCTACTTGTTTTTATACACGTGATTAAATATAAGTATATTTTATTACTTATCGACACTACGTCCAAAACAAACCGATCGCAAATTGTTTAAGTCTCGCGCACAAATCCACTGAAGCTGACTGCGTTTATTACAGACCCCGCCCGTAGCTACTTGTGGATTCATGCTGCCCCCACACACTCGGAATAACGCTGGACTCAGCATAGACGCGCCGCTGTAGGCGGACACTCCCGCGTCAAGTTATTACACAAGATTTCGTTATTCGCTATTAAGCTTCTGGTTTTCTCAATTTCCTGGGTCATGCATTCAATCATAAGAGGTATGTATAGTGACTAAACTTGCCTTTATTTCGCTGCAAGATTAACAAGAGATCAGCTCAAACTGCTGTTGGTAGTTGCTCACAAATGTCTCGTACGTTGACAAAATAGCCTGGTTTCTCCGAAGCTTGAATGACAGCTTCTTGCTATGAAGTACTACGTCTCGAAATGTTTTCCAAGTTGGCAACCCCAATACTTCGCGTGGCGTTCCTTTTTGCTTAGGCGACACACACAATTGGCTTGTTGGCGAGCGACTGCCTCCCCGTGTCGCTCCGGCGAGCACAGCTTGCTTTTTTATTAATAACTGCAACGGCTGTAATCAGCTGGTTTTCCCGCATAATGTCACGTGAGAAAACTAGTAGGTTTTAAATGGCTAATACGTTGTATCCTAATTATCACTATATAAGAGATACAGTTTAGTTCTATACCTAGCAGAATAATAGTCCACTACCAGGGTGATTATTAGATAAGGAGGTGACACAAACCCGGCCGTTACAAATCAATAAGCATTATTGGATATTATGTATTTAATAATAATAGGGTTTTATTTTCCAAATAAAAGTATTAATGAACATACAAAAACAGACAAAACAATACATGTACTAAAACGAAATAATTAATATATACTATATAGTGGAAAATTCGATGGTGATCAGATGATTCCCTATAAGATGAAACCCCCTGCTCTATCCCACAACCGCGAAAGAAATATAGACATATATACCGTTTCTAGATTAGAAAAAAGGCTTCATATGGGTACAACAAATTAGATGTTTGACATATTTTTTATACCTTCTTTACAATTTTCAGTTAATTGTATAGAACCTAGAATATGTATATTTTCCAAGAACAATCATAAAACAATTAAAATGACTCGGAACTTTTCGTTTCTTAATATCAAACTATTGATTTTTACATATCTACCAACTTTAGGTCTCAACCAATAGGCATAATTAAGTAATTGTTTTCTCTGATAATATCCCTATTAAAATTAATGGGAAAGTATGTTTACAAAAACTTCAAATAGTAAACCGTTGAATGCAGCTTGGTACTTTTGCGGTTTAACACGGGATGTAGCGTTGTACATTATTTAAGAGGTATGATATTCTTCACTGGAGTCTGAATTCGTATACGTGCAAAGGAATACAATTTTATATGTTTACTAGTTTTAAATGAGGTTTTAATACAGATCGCATTTTCTAATACATATAAAACACCCTCTTTGTATTCAGAAACGAGCAGCGGCCATCAGGTACATTCAAAGTGGCTATCGTGATTTTCTAATATCGTAATATCTAAAATTACATCAATAAAATTCTCATTTCCTAGGTCACCTGTGCGTGGGATGACACATGGGTTTTCATGAAATATTGTTCCTTTGTTGTGCATATACATCAAACTCTTTTTTTTATTAATCCTTGGATTTAACTGGTTCCACCTACAATAAATCCCGATTTTCTTTTTTCTAGGTTAGTTTTTTTTATGCAACGACTGCCTTTGTAATAACTAATAACACGTTGCCTTTTTTAACGTATACTATACGCTATATATTGTTCTAAACATGTAAATTTTAAAACAGAAAAGATTAGTCACCGAGCAAGCTAAAGAACAAAATAAGCGACTCGAAAATGCAATAAAAATAATGCAAATTCGACCCGTTCAGTTTAAAATATAGCACATCTCAAGCCTGCCATAAACTCTACAATCATTGACGTAACGTTTCGAAGAGCTAAGTGCTAATTAATTACGCAACGTCTTTAAGCTGGTAATATCGCATGTAAATGTTACTTTTACTAGCACGGCACGTTAGAAAAACACAGATCAAGTGAAAATCCGGATTTGCTGTTGTGGCGAGGAGTCTCCTTGTAAAAAGTCGTAGGTGCTTGCTGCGGTTGCGAATTTGTAAATCAAATTGTGGCGCAACAGCAATTATCCAGCGCCATGTATTGAAAATTGCAAAAATAGTGTAAATATGATTGGGTAAGTCATCCTGGAGGTCGTCCTTTATTTTATTGTGAACAGGAGTTTTTCATTGGTGTACGTCAGCAAAATATTAAAATTTGTTTACAAACTAAGAGCAGGAAATAAATAAGTCTAAAATACGAAGACTTTCAAAATTTTTATTTTGAATCTAACATTCTTAATATACCTAACGTCAACAACAACTAAGAAGTCGGATTACCAAACCTCCAATTAATTTTAATTATGACACAATTATTACTATAAATCAATTTTAAAATGAATTAACTAACACGATAAAATGGCAATATGTACGTATAAAATAATATACTAATTATTATTGTTGTCTGTCCTAATCCAAAACGAAATTCTAATTTACACTTACAGTATATAGCTACTTTCACTCTAAAAAATTAGAATTTGTCAATATTTAAATTATTCAGAGCTAATATAAGACGTTTCTATAAAAACAATCACAAAAATCCCTATATTTTTATTTACTGTAGTATGTGCAATTAGCAAAAACTTTAAAGAAGGACACCCTATATCTTTTAAAAATAAAAATCTATTAAAAATTCAACGAAAATCTGAACATAGTGATAATAATAATAACGTTCGACTCGCAACGTTATTGCAATGAACACAATTTAAGCCAATACCATTATGATAGGAATTAATATAATTCAAGCATTGCAAATAATATATTAACAATATCTCACATAAATGCCTTAATGTCAATTTTAAAATATACTCAAATAGCATTAGCCTTGAAATAATTTGAAGTTGAAATTGTAATAAAAATAAAATTAGCCTTGACATAAAATGAATTTAAAAACTGTATTCATAGCAAGCTTTGACTTGATAATAACAAACAAAGAAAAAATGCAAAAACAATTGGCAGGCTATAAGCGAAGCTTAGATGAGTTACAGCTTCCGCCAACAAAAGCCCAATTAACAGATAATAAATACCAATGCATCCAATTTTAAAAGTTTTTTTCACATTAGTATAGTGTCGTGAATAGGCTGCAGATGTTTTGCTTTCACTTCTTGCACCTTTTCAGAAGGTAAAAGGTGTTGATGTGTGCATCGAGTTAAGCTGGTGTTTTTGGTGGTGCTTTGTTGGTGGTCCAAACAAGAATCGGGGGCATTGAAGCCCAGGGTAGGCGGCAACCATCGTGCATCGCAGCGAAGCTCTAGTTGTGAGACCGGAACTGAAATTGGACCCGGGAGCTGAGCTTGGAGCTAGGAGCATCGATCAAGCCACAGGCGTCGGTCGCTTTGGCGATTCATCCGGAGGCTTGCAAAGCAGACCAACCGACAATAAGGGAGTACATCCATCAAGGGACTTGCTGCACCAAATGTGATTGAAATACCCAAGCAACTGTTTTTTACTGTGCATTCTATCCAAATTCGCAACCACTTGTACGGACTTAAGTGTTTAAGGAATTAAAGTAAAACCGTTAAAGTATCAACGATATTGTAATACATGGCAATGCATATGTAGCGAATGCTGTTTTCATTTTAATTTTCAGTCTACACACACAAAGATTAAATGTAAGTTTTTTGTCATTTGTAAAAATTAGTGGCCAAGTTGAAAACTTAAAATATTTTTTTAAAACACTATAGTAGTGTAAGGCGATACGAGATTGTTTTATATTAATATAAAAATAGAATTGCATAGACGTCTTTGGCGTTAGAACAATGAATAAAGCCCATTTAGGTGACGTGACCTATCGCTGTCGAAATACATGAAACCTTTGCAAAAACACATTTTAATGTTAAATTAACACTTCAGTGAGAATGCCGTTTTGCAACAAACTTATGGGATGATTTCAAAAATGTGTACTTTTTTAATCTTTAAACAATCCATAAAAATTATGAAGATTAAAAAAATAGTTTAGAGATGAAGTTCCGAATATAGCAACATCGCATCTCTTATTTAATTAATTTATTTGTTTAAAAATAGAACTAATTTACGCAAGTGAGTTTTTATTTTTGATATATTATTTATTTCTTTATATGTCATTGGCAATTTACTTATTTGTATGCTGCTGATGATGTACATACATGGCCACTATAACTAAACCTAATTTTCTTTCAACTATCCTTATTCTATATTTCAGGCTTATTGCCGAAAGTTGAAAAGTTGCTTGATACAAATATTTCGAAATCTAAAATATATTTTATAAAATAGTGTGATCCGAAACAAAAAATGCATTTGTTTTATTTGTTTGTTATTGACATGGCCTAGATCAAAGATTAACAACCTTTTTTTACAACGGGCCAGCTACAAATTTAAAAATATAGTGTGGGCCACATGTAAGAAACTTATGATAATACAAATACTGAATGATGAAATCAAAATATCTCTTTATTAACAAAATAAAACTAGTATAAAAAATTACAGAAATAAAACACTCATTAATAAAATGCTATTAAAAAAACGGCGAAAGATATATGTGGAAAAAGATTATTTAGTGAGAAATAGGGTACAATGAGACTGCGGGACAAAAGTCAAAATATAAAATATTTGAAGAGCCGCACGAGAAAGTGTGGCGGGCCGCGGGTTGCTCATCCCTGGCCTAGACAGTACAAGAAGCATCAGGCACCTTGAATAACATCTGCTATTCGTCATATGATCAAAGTCTATCTAGAATTTTACAGAGCCTACCTTGTTTAAGGGCTCTTTTACATGCTACTGTTGTAGTAACATACTACACGCGGTTTTCAGTTTTTTTTTTTTTGAAAGATACCATGCTTGTAGGGAATGCTATCAATAAAAACTTCGTGACCCTTCTATCAACGCTTATCACTTAGACTTACCTTTTTCGTCTCATATAATAATATTCTATAGATTGTACCATACTTAGAGTGAGTGCAGCATGGCGAGCATACTTCAATGCGTTTTAAATGGAAACAAGTATTTACCCATATTTGCTCTAAGAAAGGTCAAGTTGCCGAATTTCAGAGGTTCTCAAACAAGACTGTCTTATTTTGTTTATTAAACTTTCATTTCTTGAACACAGTTATTTTTTATTAAATTTGTTTGTCGTGATTTTTCTGTTTCTTATTTTAATCAATTTTATATTTTTACATGGCAGTTTAATTCTTTTACTTACTGATTTTGTTCTTAACTGTAATATTATTTAATTTCAACTGCTATACACTTACATGATAATGTTTTCTTTCTTCGAGCTCAAATATCCTCTGTTGTTAATTTGCAAATTGGGCTTTGCTCCAGCTACCTTTAGTTTCATTCTTGTATTGTAGTCAGCAACCCCTTTAGACTAGTCTTTATGCAAGCACCATTAACATCTTCATTAGTTTTATACTAATTTTCCTCTTTAAGACCACATTTATTTGTCTTACAATTCTTAATTGTACATACCAGTATTTATTATTGTGAAATTGAATTTTTATATCTTTTCCTGCAATTTTAGACTGGTGTCATTAAAAGTTTTATTTTGACACACACTATTTTGTTTTTGTTATTTTATAATCCCTGCCAAAATCTTGGATATCACCCCATTTTGAAATATCAAAATTACAAATTCCTGCTTTTCAATCTTTATGACGTTTTTAATTTTACAAGTCATATTTTTAGATTAACAGTCCTTAGATGGAGGTAGGAAGCCTCCAATTATACGTCATTAATTTTTTGCTACAACAAATATGTAAGAAATAAACTTATGTTTTATCTATTCTAATAATATTTACATTTACAGTTAAAATCTGAGTAACACAATAACTCAATTCAAATATTAGTATGTTCAACCAATTTTAACTACAATTGCAACCACAAATATTCAAATAACTTGTATCGGTTATAATTTCACATATAAATAAATAACTATGATTCTATCTACCTTATATTTTTTTTAGCTAATGGAAAGTTAAATTTCTGATGAACTGCAAATACCATTGTAGGAAATAGAATTTTCAAATGATAAAACGAAGTAAATTAACTTAATATCCTTTTTATTTGCGTTATAATTAAGCTGCATATTAATTACATTTGTATTTAAAATGTTTTGCCATTTTAAGACCATATCAATATATTTCAAAAATTAGAGTTATAGAGAATTGATGTCTACGCCAGTTCTTGACAAGCAAGAAGGCCATCAATGTCAAAAATATTCAAAAGCTAATCAAGTTTTGAAATATTTTTACTCCGCCGGAGTAATCACTTTTATGTCTAGGCATAAAAGCAACGCATTTACCTTCACAGTCAAGTCACATAAGTTGTCACTTTTATGATGTTTGAAAATACACTCATTTATTTGAAATTAATTAATGAAGTGAAACAATAGTACCATGAGCGATTGAAGGATTAACAAGTAGAAGTTTCTTTTGTCTGGGCAAACATTTTTTAGAGTATATCTGGCAATAACCATAAGACCAATGCTGCACTTTAAGTATGGTATAATCTATATGTTCATGTTGTTTGCTATATCATAGGTTGTCTGGTTCCAAGCTAAAAACTCTGGGTTCGCAGACAAGTAACGGCAACGGCCATTCCCCCAATCCGGCCTTGGCAATCATGGGATCTTAATGCTTAAAACCTTTTCAGTACTCCTTTAGTGAGGATATTTCTTACAAGGCTGACGACGACGACAAATACGCAACCAGTTTCGACACTAGTGGGAAATATCTTACTAGCTATTGTTTTGCTAATACAAAATAATTAACTATTTCTAAAATGATATATAGATATTAACACCATCCTTTATTAATTTTAGTAAAAAGGATAATTAAAATACTGCAATTGCTATAACTATATACAGGGCGTTTCCTCAAATGTTGACAGCTTCTAGCGACTTTGTTATTCCAGATGAAAAAAAACTGTTCAGATAAAAATTGTAGAGTATCATCCAAACCGTCCGAATTTGCTACTTAAAGAAATAATTGAGCATCACTGGTGAACTTTTTGACTTATTGCATCCTTTTTTTAATGGAATACCCTATATATTATGTGTTTATTGGATAGCGCTTAAAATTCTCTTTTCATTGTTGAAATATCCGCTATTAAAGAATCAAAATATTACTAATTTACTATATGAAATAAATCACAGTAACCATTGAAAAACAAAGTTCTAAATAACATTACTGACGGCATGCTGCATGGAACATTTAGTTGTCAATTCGTTTTTAAAATTGTTTTTGGTATTAAAATTGTTGATTATTTATTACATAATATATAAGGTATTCCATTTAAAAAAATATATACAATAAGTCAAAAAGTTTACCCGTGATGCTCAATTGTTTCTTTAAGTAGCAAATTCGGACGGTATACGAAATAACAAAGTCACTAGAAGCTGTCAAAATTTGAGGAAACACCCTGTACATACATTTTTGTAGTAGTTTTCTATTGTCCCGTAAAGTTTACATATTTCAATGTCCGTAAAATTATATCTGTTCTACTAATATACCGCAAAAATTTTCATTTCCCCTAATTACGATAAGGTAATTGACGTTGATTGATTTATGGCCACTATTCGATGAATGCATATATTTTACGGCTTATTTATTGGCTTAGCGGGTATAAACGTAACTGATTGTTTCTGTTTCTGGTTCACTAAACTGAAAATAATATAATTTTAATAAACTGATAACAGCTTTTTTGCAGCGTTTGAAGTAAAAAAATCAAGTTGGGTTTTAAACTATCTATTTAATACAGAATAACAGCAAATAAATCTAATTATTATTTTTCTTTGTATTTTACCCCAATCTTCAGGTTCAATTTCCCCGAAAACTGCTGCTCTCAGCAATGCCAAACAAAATTTGCTTTTTATATTAAAAGAGTGTTTTTTTCAATTTTCAATTAGAATTAAGAAATAATTCTACTCTAAAAAGTTATGATAAAAGCGACTCCCTATCCTTGCTGCAACTATCATTCTGAACCCAAATTCTTTCTAAGGTTACCTATTCCTGCATAAAAATCTCACGGAATTGTTAAATTTCTTCAAATCTAACTCTTCTACATTATTTCATTTCATAAAAACCATGTTTTTCTCGGTTCTGTTGCTCCCTTAAGATAACATTTTGGACTCGAGGAATCTTTTTAACTCCCTCATCTGAAAGACGAAGAAAGTAATGCAATCGCGAAAAACTCACCTTCCGAGATTTCTTCAGATCTTCACGTTTCAAGGTCCCTAGATGATGAAAACAGGTTTTCTCAATTTCGTCTATCTGTCTGTCTGCCTGTTGGCGGTATAACTCAAAAACTATTTGTTGGAGGAAGACGATATTTTGCATTCATATTATATGTCTACCTGGCATAAAAAATTTTAAGAAATCTATACAGGGTGAGCTCCTTAAAAAATAATATGTTGTTTATTTTTGCTTCACCTGAGAAATAGATGCAAGTAATAATTTGCGCATACCTCGGGCTTTATCGTTGGCGAAAATGAGACCTAACAGATACAGAGTAAACCGAGGGTAAAAATAATCTTTATAAAGCAACAAAAACTCGTCCAATTCGAGCACGCCCGTGGCTCAGTTATTCTAGCGGCCACAAGCGGCGGACCCAAGCGGCGGACTAGAAACTGGAATATTCTCCTGGGAGCGCGGAGTTCGAATCCCAGCGGACTAAATTTTTTTATTTGCAAATTGATCTGATTAGCGCGAGGGAAGTTCCGTGTAAATCCCTTTACAGAGTTTTTATTTTCTTGATTCCCATAACGGTCAGAACTATGTAGCCCTATTTTCACACCCTGTTTATTCTTGGCCAGAAAGGCTAGCAAAACGAACAACTGTACCTAATAAATACACTTTTCTCCACAAATGCCCTATTTTGTCGTTGTAGTGACCTTAATAACAAAATCATCTAATAATGAATAATAAAATCAATTCAGGTGGTGGTAGTAGAGGGATGTACTAACACAGCTCACTATATGAAATAAATATACATAAGTATACTATTGTTGTACTGAGTTATAAACTAAGAATGTATTTCACTGAACAATTAAAAATCTTACCATTACTTTGTAGTATTTAAAGTTTCTTTGGATTCAAACCATATGCATTTTTTTCATATAATGTGACCAAATCATGCCTTTAGTTGATTCAAGGCTGGCGTTTGGCTTATGTTGAAATAATAGGGACAGGTTGATACATAGGAATCACGTATTATCGATTCACACGCGTCGTATGAAGTTAAACAAGACTTCATTTCAAAGACGAATGTTGGCTGATTAGGGTAAGCAATTTTATAAATGGTAACAGATTCGCTTGTGCTGTAAAATTATATTTAAAATATCGACGCTTTTGTAGGCATTTTTCATTTGTATTTCTGTCATCCAACAGTAAAATTTACTTGTGAAAAATAGAAAACAGAAACTGTAAAATAGCATACAGGAACATACGATTTTTGATCTTTCATTTAAGACCTCATTGAACTATTTCTGACGTTTAGTTTTTGATAATACGTGATTCCTAAAAAATTTGAAGCGGTTGTCATTTAGGGCGAATATTTCATTGGAATCGTCGGAAATTCGTGCCGGTTTTGTAAACACCTGATAAAATTTCCACAAAAATAGCGCACATATAGTTCAGCAATTGTAAGACAGATGTCGCTTCAAAATCAAGGTTGTGACATTGTCGAATACCAAGAAATTTCTACTTGCAGTATAGTGGCTAATCCGAAATTTACAATACGGTAAATAACGAATCCAAATGATAGTGGATGGTTATTTTTAGAGTGTAGATTTCTAACTATTTTACTATACGTAATAATTAATAGCTGAACAGAAACGCTTAGAATGAAATACGAATTAAAGATACAAAATATGGAAAGCTACTCATAACCCCCAAGGGATTTTTGAAATTATTTCTCCCTCAAACTCGTAGTAACCATGCAACTATAGGCAACGTCTTAGCAACCATACAATGAGGCAATCCTTGATGTTACTTACATATTCTAATTTTAAATGTCATTATGACATTTTGAAATTTCATACTATTTTTACTAATATAAATTAGTAATTTGGAGATGAAATCAGCTGTGTTAGTATTGTATTAGCTTAGCTACTTGAAATTTCTACATGAAAAATAAGTTTCAATCAGAACTCTGTATTGTCAAAAACACATTAAAATTTTATTTAAAAGTTAATTACAACGTTTCGCTGGTTATACCAGCTACATCAGATAAAATAAATTTAAAATACAAGCCTTTTGCAGTAGTTAATCTGAAAGTTTGAACAAGCAATCAATTAGAGAATAAGTGAAAGAATAAAACCTCACATTTAATACATACCAAGAAAAAACATATGGTATCTTAATGATTAGGATTAGGGCATCGAATCCCGGGATCCCGAAATGTCGGTATCCCGGGAACCCGGATTTTTTTATCCGGTATTTCAATCCCGGTATTTTTCTCCAATACCGGACAATACCGGAATTTTCGATATTTTCGGGATTGCTTTTGTCTGCGTTGCGTTGCAGTTCGCAGTCTGCGAGTCGCCTTCGCCGGCGCGGCCGGCGCAAGGCATGTAGCAACATGTTGATAGATTATAATTAGTAGGGTTCAGGGTAGCAGCAGTTAGCGGATGCGTCCGTAAACGGCGTAAATTGTGTGCAGTTGTGTTGTCACTGTTGCTTGCATATTTACTTACCTATTATACACCTATAATACTAGAAATACCGGTTCTGAAAACAGGGAATCCCGGTATTGAACCCCGGAAATCCCGGTATTGAATACTGGAAATACCGGTACTGAAAACAGGAAATCCCGGTTTAAACACCGGAAATCCCGGTATTGAATACTGGAAATACCGGTAATGAAAACAGGGAATGCCGGTTTAAACACCGGAAATCCCGGTATTGAATACCGGAATCCAGATAGAATTTCTTCAATACCGAAATCCCGGTATTGAAAATTCAGTTCGGTATTGGATGCCCTAATTAGGATTCATTACATCTTCTTGTTTAAAATTGAAATATAATTTTTCTTTTTCCTTCAAAACTATAACTTTTGTATTGAAAAACAGGATAGGGTTGTGATTATTTTCTGTTTTTTTTTCGTATGTTTTCTTAAAAATAATTTTGCTAAAAGACAGATATTAAAAGTTAAAAGAGAACAGTTTCTGTTAAAAGAATAGTAATCACCTTTGTAGTTTTTGTCGTTTTCTTTTAAAGTGTATTCTTTTTTATTCTTCTTTATATTTCTTGATTAGTCATTAGTAGCAATTTTTTTTAGAATAAAAATCATCTTCATATTAAACATCCACAATTAATGTTGTATTTTCAATAATTTTTGTTTTTCCTTTAACAGTTTAGGTTTATGTTTGTTTCGTATTTTGTTTATTGAAATTTGGCTGGAAATTAATTAATGTTAATATTATTAAGAAAGTGTTAGTTTATTGATTAAATCCTTACCTTTAATTTTTAGGAGTATTTGGATTAAGGTAAAATGACTAATGACTAATCAAGAAATATAAAGAAGAATAAAAAAGAATACACTTTAAAAGAAAATGACAAAAACTACAAAGGTGATTACTATTCTTTTAACAAAAACTGTTCTCTACTAACTATTAGTGTCTGTCTTTTAGCAACATAATTTTTAAGAAAACATACGAAAAAAACAGAAAATAATCACAACCCTATCCTGTTTTTCAATACTTATTGGCAAAAGTTGCAGTTTTGAAGAAAAAGAAAAATTATATTTCAATTTTAAACAAGAAACTGTAATGAATCCTAATTATTAAGATACGATATGTTTTTTCTTGGTATGTATTAAATGTGAGGTTTTATTCTTTCACTTATTCTCTAATTGCTTGCTTGTTTAAGCTTGCAGAATAACTACTGCAAAAGGCTTGTATTTTAAATTTATTTTATCTGATGAAGCTGGTGTAACCAGCGAAACGTTATAATAACCTTTCAAATAAAATTTTAAAAGTGTTTTTGACAATACAGAATTCTGATTGAAACTTATTTTTCATGTAGAAATTTCAAGTAGCTAAGCTAATACAATGCCAACATAGCTAATTTCATCTCCAAATTACTAATTTATATACAAAAACAGCTGTAACCCCAAAATTTAATTTTTACTAATATTGCTAGTAAATAAAATATTGTATGCACCATTAGAGATATTCATGTTCTTTACCTTCGGTTGACTTTTACAGACCTCAGACTAGAAGCCCTCGGTCTGTAACACATGTCAACCCAAGGGAAAACATATTCATATCTCCGTTAATGTATCTATTATTTTTAGGTTGAAAAAGAATGTTTTTCGGCAACCGTTTTTGAAGTGATTACTACCAAAACTGTCATTGAAGTAGACGTTTCTCTTAATGACACAAAAAGTGTATTTTGCAATGCAACACTTTTAGTTCCTAGAATTAATAGTATATTGTTTTATTAGAATTAAAAGTGGCACTTTGTTTGACGAGCAATTATGTTTGCATTTGCAAGACAAAGCGCACCGTAGCCGAGCAAATGCAAAAATTGCAAGTCAAACAGGGTCACTTTTAATCCAAATAATAGATATTATTTTTTCTGCAACCTAGAAAAGTACAAAATATTCAAAATTTTAGATGATTGATTACTTTCGACGTTTCTCATTTAAAAATCATTATGACAACTACATTCACAGACGACCAAATGAAAGTTGCTTTTAGTTCCATGGGAGTAAAAGTAAAGTACGTTTTTTTCCTATAAAAATTTTCAAGGTCAAAGAATTTAGGGTTTATGTTGGCATAACTTGGATTCCTTTAAAAATATATGTTGGTAAAATTTGTTTTAGTAACTTTATAGAACTAAAAATTGGTGGGAAATTTAAAATCTGGCATTAAAGTTCTATGTACACCAAAAGCTCTTGCTAATCTTTCATACACGTCTTCTTCTGGTGTGTTAGGATGCAGATCCAACAGTTTCTCTGCACACTTCAGAAATGCTTTTTTTACATTTAATTTTAAAGGATTCCGTTTTTTACGCGTATTCAGTTTCAAAAAAGAAAAGCTGACAATTTAATTTTAAATGTCAAAATGACACAAGTCGTTTGCAGAAAAACCTGACCTTCTAATAATTTAAAAAAAGCAGTTTTTTCCAATTTTATCTTGACCTTAAAAATTTTTATAGGAAAAAAACGTACTTTACTTCCTAGGAACTAAAAGTGTTACATAGCAACATACACTTTTTGTGTCAGTAAGAGAAACGTCAACTTCAATGACAGATTTTGGTATTAAAAGTAATTACTTTTGGTTGCGAAAAATACTATTTTATTTAACAAGCATATAATGTAGGCTATATTACGCGAAGATGAAATCATCCAAGTGTAATACAGCGATTATATGCAAGTCAAGTGTAATAATTTATCTACAACTACATAGTTTTTGATAATAACTAGGTACCTAATTAATCAACTTGATAATATATTTCAAATTTATCAATCGATATTTACCTTCAAAATCTTTTTGCCATTTAACAGCACACCGGAATCACTTTGCAACACCTTACAAGAAAACAGATACAGTTACCAAATTTTACTGCGATATATTGGTAAATGTTATACGTTTACAACTCAATTTATACTTCATATAATGCTGCCTAAACAGATATAAAAAACTTTAAATATTGACAAAGAAAAAAGTATTTTTTATTACACTACTTTATTTTCAATACAATATTAATAGCAGATACACTGTGATTGAGGTCACCGCCCTGGGCCGAAGTGGTTTAGAATTTCGTCTTGATGTCTTGCTTTCGGTCGTACTCGTCGTCTCTGTTGAACGAAGATAGTAATTAATAATAAGTTAAAAAAATTGCTAAAAATTTTAACATAAGTTATTACTTCTAAAGAAAAAAATGCTCAATGTATCTATGGTAGTTTCTGATGATATTGTTTGTATTCGCAGAGTAGCACAATTCAAAGGCTTCTAAATATTGCAGCATAGTTTTAATTTGCAGTAATACTCGTTTCTTGTTGTTCTGATCCCGGTCATGGAAAAAATTGTATATAAGCAGGAGAGAACTCCATTTTTTCTTCTATGTATTTGTAATCCTCGCGTTTCGCACTTGCGCCTCAAACTCACACTTTGGAAAAATGTATGCCTTTCTCTTCCGTGTTGGAAAGTACTATTCATTCATATTACCATCGATATTTTTCAGTTAGTTTATCACCCCGCCCTCCTCAATTTTTTTCGTCGGGGATTGGCACAATGTTGGCAACCCTATGCAGAAAAACCATTTTTGCCTTTGATGAATGTAGATTTCGTAAAGTTATTAGAATTTTTAATTAAACTACAAAAATATAAACAAGAAAGCTTAATAAACTTTTTTTATACAAGGTACAGTTACTGAATAAATTGAAATTAAAAATGAAAAAAACTTCATTTTTAACCTGACTTGTTCAGCTGCTGTACGTATTAATCTTCCTTACTTTTGGTTGTTTAGTTACAAAATCGTATTTTTTTAAGAAATAAAATATATTACATTTAATAAAAATTACTATTTGTCTTTGATACGGTCCTGTCGCTAGACTCGCACCTCTAAAAAGCATTATTTTATAGATGTTTTATAAGAATTGTCTAAATAGCATAAAAATGTATTAAAACTAGATTGAATTGTTTATAAAAAAAAGTACACATGTATTTACCAAACAAACTGAATTGTTAATAAAACAGTACAAATTTACAAAAAATAAACCGAATTGTTAATAAAAAAGTGCATACATATTTACCAAAGATTTTTTATTAACAGAGTAGTTTATTTTTTGTAAATACATTTCTACTCTTTTCTAACAATTTAATATATTTTTTTAAATACATGTGCACTTTAGTATTAACAATTTAGTTTATTTTTGATAAGTACATGTTGACTTTTTATAAACAATTTAATTTCTTTTTCGTAGTTCTTTTTATATTCAATTAACTTAAAAATACAGTATATTTCATTTCTTCTCTACACATCCCTGCATCTTTCTTACCCATTTTCTGACAAATTTAATTTTATTTCAATTCTACTCGGGGTTATTATTGCAATTTTACTGCACGCCAGTAGTCTACTGCCATCAAAAATAGATGGAGGAAATTGAAAAATTGTAGTATGCTTAGTTTTATTAAAGAAATTATTAAAGAAGTTACTCAGAATCAGAAAAATAGTAGAATTTCAATTGCAATTGAAACAGTTTTATTGGTAATAATTGATTTGTAATATAATGTAAATGAATTAAAATTGATTTGTCTTGTTAATTTGCATTTATCTAGTTTTCGCAATTTCTTTTTCAAAATGAGCTGCTTCTAAACGGTAGTAGCTAGGTATAATCGACCCACAGCGTGGTTTTAAAAATAACATAACTCAAACTCAAACTTCATTTTCACACTAATACAGATTAACCTAATCCTTAATTTCATTAAATTCATCAAGTTGGGCCTATCAGACAGAACTCTTCGCAGTATTTTAAAGGATTTAAAATTTCATCCTTACAAAGTTCAAGTCGTGCACCAATTACTAGGTACCACGAGATTTAGAAGTTCGGGTTACGTTTTGTGAACATTTCCTTCAACTACTGAATAATAATAACCAAATTAATTTGGAGCAAGTGCTAATATTTTTAATAAATAAATTATATTGTAACTAAAATTAGCAAGTTTTTACTTTAGATTTTTGAAAAAAAATTAAAAATATTGTAAACTTTGAAACAGTTATTAACAATTTAAATAGGGTCGGTCATTCTGCCGGACCCTGTACTACTTACTCTTCGCATTTTTGCACAGACCCCCATGTAAAGTCATACTCATTTTCTTCAATGATTTCTGCAGTAATATCGGATGTTTCTTGTTTACTTGAAACTGGAGATTCGCTACGGCTACAATCTTCGACAATTTCCTTTAAAATACCCTTACAAAATTGGCCTGTTTCTGTGAAAAAAACATTAGAAGGTGGCACCATTTCATTATTTAATGAAAACATACGTGTCAGCAAAGGTATTTTCTCAATGATGCTGTTAAAAAGAATTTCCACGTCTTTTCTTATACGGTTTTCAAAGTTAAGTCGGCACTATTGCTAACTTCGTTATTATTGGAGCTACAAAGTCAGTTAAATAATAGTATTTTTTTAGCCAATTACGATGGTGAAAACGGAATCAAAATCGAACACCGCGTTCGCGAGTTATGTCATTGCCAGGGCCACTAGAAGCGTTTACAAGCGGGATCAAGAATGCTTGGAGCAAGAGGGTGATGTTTTTGAGCATCTAATTTGAGTTTTGTTTTTAGAAGTTTATAGAATAATTTGAAATAAACGATATTGTTTCACTTCATGGATATTCTTTTTAATTTCTATTTTATGATAAGGCAAAATTGCCACTAACACAGCCACCTTGACGAATTTGAAAAATCATCAATACCTTTGTCATTTTCGACATTCGGATAAAAGGACATAGGACACTTTTTGTTCAGAATTCAATTTCCTATCGATTGTGAATATTGTATACTGAGTGTCCCATTTGAAAAAATTAAACTTTTTGATATAACTCGCAAACGCGTTGTTCGATTTTTATTCCGTTTTCACCATCGTAATTGGCGAAAAAAATACTACTAGCTTGCCTTTTAACTGACTTTGTAGCTCCAATAATAACGAAGTTAGCAATAGTGCCGACTTAACTTTGAAAACCGTATATCGTATCTGCGTACCCCTCCTTGAAGCAGTTGCTTTATTATTTCTTCTCTTTCGACGTGAGAAATTATGTTTAACCATTGTTATATTTGTATAACTAACGTCAAACTCTTCGTATTTATTGATATCGCACATGCACAAAGTTGCCAGGTCAAAGAAATACTATACACGAGATTGGAGTTACAAATATTACCAGATAACTTTTTATGGCTTGTCATTTTTATAATCTATTTGCACCTGTTGTCTGGGCATGACGTTACAAAACACAAACACCTGACATCTGTTCAGCAGAGAACACCACCTTAGTTAGTCGTATACTTACCTAAAGTAGAAATGATTATAACTAGTTTGACTATAAATGTCCAGGTGGGAGCACACTGCAACACAATAAAGCGAGAGGGAAGATTGGAGCATTTTCTTCGTTACAATCCCCAACCTTAATTGTACTTAAAACATTGTGACTTCACAATTGGATAGACAGCTGACCTGAGTAATCGATTTCAAATTTAATTGACTCATAAAGCTGGCTTTTATAGACCTAAGACAATAACATTTTTATTTATCTTGAAGTAGATACCATTATATAACAATTTTTTAAATATGATTGTGATTATGTTCCCAGTACCTGCAATTATCCTAAGTCTTTGAAGTAGTGGTAGTGCTTGTTTATGAAGATTGTACCCGTATATTTAATATATAAATATAAGTATATAATATAACACAGGTATACAATATACATGTGTAAACCGACATGTCATGCATAGAGAAAAGGTAATGTTAAAAATTGCGAAGGATTGACTGTATCTGTAGTTATGACGTTATGTAACATAACAACGTTGTTTTACCACACCAACGTTTAATTTAGCTTTGTTACACAAAATAAATTTGATAAAATCTAAACTGTTATAAATAGTTATTCATTTTATAAAACAGAACTAATAATATTGTAAAGATAAATTCGGCTAAAAGTCAAAACAAACAAAATTTGTACTGTCATGTTAACAAAACACTCATAATAATGTTTTATTCGGCTCATAACTAGAGTTGATTTTTCATAATTTTTAAAATTGCCTTTTTCCTATGTAGAACATTTTAGTTTACACGCTGTATAATACACTGGTGGAAACAAGTTAGGGATATACAAAACGATTATATAAAGAAATTGTTCTACAAATCATAGACGTAGTTAAGGAGGTGCTTGGGAGTGCTAAGCACTCCAAAAACTTAAATTAGCAACCCCAGAAAAAAACTTTTGATTTACACAACAACAATTCAATTTTAACACTTCGTTTTGACTGACGTATTCAATATTATAAACATATTAAGCAAACAGCTTCAAACCTAGAAGGGGTTTTAGTAGAATTAAAATCAATTGTTAACAACTTCATTAAGACACTAGAGAGAAAGCGAATTTCTGATGCATTTTTCCTTTTATGGAAAGAGGTTAAGCTATCGTAATCTCTAAGAGGAAAAGAAATTAGTCAAAATTACTAAAAGATTTCCTGATTTTGTCTATAATAGAATAGTTCACGATATTGTTTCCGATACAGACTTTCTTACGCTTATTAAATGTTCTTTCCGAATTTATACCTATTACCGCAAGCTTAATGAAATGGTTGATCATCTAACAATTGGATTTTATGCGGACAGTCAAGATTTGACAAATTCTATGGATACTTTGAAGTGTTAAATCTAAAAATAGCGTAAAGAACAAAAAGAAGCAACTTTCGAATTTAATTACTCTGAACTACAAAAAATTGGATCATAAAACTTTCTGTAATTATTATAAACTTTATAAAGTTGTTCTCATCTTGCCAGCTAACACATCGTGTGAAAGGTTCTGTTCGGCAACGAGAAGAATCAAAATGTGGCTGCACAGTACTATGACTCAAAATCGTTTTAGTAATTTTATAATTTTATAAACGTGCATTTGAGACTATCCACAAACAAAGGTTAGTGAATAAATTACGTAAATATGTAATACGTGGTAATGAAAATATGTGGTTTCAAAGTTATCTCACTTATCGATTACAAACTACATACTTCAATAAGTGCCAGTCAAGCTACATGGAAAACAAATTGTGTGTACCCCAAGGTTCTGTCTTGGGTCCATTAATGTGTATTTTGTATATAAACGATTTAGAATTGAATCTAAAACACTGCACCATAAATATGTCTGCAGATGATACTCTAGTGACAGTTACGACAAAAATGTTAGAAATGCTGTTAATAAAATTATTATAGACTTAGAAATGATTTCTAAGTGGTTACAAGTTAATAAACTAAAACTGAATATCGCAAAAAAAGAAAGCGTAAGTACTAATGTAAAATCGGTTAATGAAATAAAAAATGAAAACTTAGAAATAGAACGGGTATCTCAAGTTAAATACATAGGTGTAAATTATAGATAATAAATTAAACTTCACAGCACACGTAGATTATCTAATTAAAAAGATACTTAAGAAAATAGTCTTATTCAGTAGAATTTCTAACAAACTTAGTATACACAGCTAAAATTATGATTTACAAAAAATAATTACACCGTATTTCGATTACTGTTTTAGTATATTATTTTTATGTCAAGAACAAGAATTGGCTAGAATGCAAAAACAGCAGAACAGAGTAACCCGAATTATAATTCGCGTAATATATTACGCTGTTTAAGAATTTCTGCGATGCTAGATTGTTTACAATGATTAATGTATTTATTTCAATTCTTTGTTGTTAGTTTTTCAGCAGTCAATAACCTATTACCAGAATATATGACGCAAAACTTAGTTTATAATTGTGATATTCATAAATATAGTACTAGAAATTGGCATAATGTTAGATTACCTAAACTTACAAAAAGTAGTTTCCAAAATTGTTTCTTTTATAAAGGCTTCAAAATTTATAATAACCTTCCAATTGAAGTTAAAGGAACTAAAAATATCTACGAGTTTAAAGAAAACCTAAGCGATTATGTTACAAAAAATTATTAGTTAGTAAATATGTAAACAATTGTGTATCTTAAAATAGTGTATAACTAAATAAAGATTATTATTATTATTTCAATGCAGAGAATGAGGCAGCAACAAAATTCTAAAGAGCTAAAGAAATTTTGCAAAACTATATCAATCGAGTAGACAATAGAAAAATGCAGATGTAATTGAAAAATGTTGACAAAATATGTATGATACTTCATTCTGTTGGTTGTTATTTCAGAGTGTGTGATTTGTTAGAACTTTCTTAATTAAATTTATGTTAAGTTTTGTATACCTCTCATTAATAAGAGAATCAAGACTTAAGCACCATCAAATGTGCGAGTTTAACTCTGCTACAAATTCTAATAAGAGCGCTTTATTTATACATAATTAAGTTCAACGTGATACGCCAATTATACATATTAAAAAACACGCCATAGCAGACAGAAGTAACATTACGGTTGTAAAGACGTTTCGATTGTTGCTATAGTGCTAAAACCCTTAATGTTTCGCTTTCGCCATTTTGAACTACCGTTAACCCGGAACCTTTCATCAGACCAAAATGACGCTGGCTGATTTCCAAAATTTGTTCAAACTTTTCGAGCCTTGGAGAGTGCCCTAGGCCCGTTGTCAAACTCCGTGGGTCGTTCTGTCGAAGTCCCAGATTACCTTCCCTGCGCTAGAGTTCCAAACGTCGCGTCGCCACCCATTGCCATAAATTACTGCATTACGCTATAAGCATTCATTTACTGTGCATGTAATTCCTGCATGTACATAATTCTTTATCTTACCTACAATATTTACAACGCTTTTCTTTGCAAATGTCATTTATACTGTTTATACGTGTGTTTTCACAAGTGTTCACCTAAGGGGCACAAGTTTTGAGCCTCTTCCCGTCAGGAGGACTAAACGCCATTTGAACAAGTGGCTGGACTGCTGACAGTCTATCAAACTTACCTACTTTTAGAGTGAATTACCGTCATTCACATCAGTTCGTAGGATGATGTCAAATATAGCACATAAACAATTATTTTTAACGGCAGACTGACATAACATTTGGGAGCACATTTTCGAGAATCGAGCTATGGAGTAATCGTGTTAAAGGATTGGGCTATATTTGATTTATAGACGGTTTCAACAAAAGTTCGTACGTTAGCAACAGTTAAAATAATAAACCCTTTATACTTTTACAGGAGGTTGCTGGAAGTGCGGCATAACCACGAACTTGAGCTAGAAAACATATAATTATAACTTGGAATGAAATCGAACACGAAACAATAAAGCCAAAACAAAATTAGCTATTTATTGAAATTGTATACCATTTAACTGAATTCTCAGACTATGAAGGGTAATGCCAAATAATTCTATGATATTGTAACATTGATTTACAATTTTACTCATGTTAACAATAGATTAATGCAAGTGATCGTTGGTACGTATATTCAAAAGTGGTAAAACCTTTTGTAACGTCGTAATATATCACGATGCAAGAATATTCTACAGAGAATTGCAATTTTTACTTCCCTCGTTTGAAAGACGAAGGAAGTATTGTAATCTCGAAAAACTCACCTTCCGAGATTTATTCAGATCTTCACGTTTCAGGGTCCCTAGATGACGAAAAAACAGGTTTTCTCAATTCCGTATGTCTGTCTGTCAGTCTGTTGGCGGTATAACTCAACAATTATTTGTTGGAAGAAGACAATATTTGGCATGCAGATAAAATATCTACCTGACATGAAACCGAGAAAAATTTCAGACAAATATATTCAGAGTAAGCACCTTAAAAATAAAATTTTGTTTATTTTTGCTTTAACTGAGTAATGGATAAAAGTAATAATTTGCACATAGCTCAGGCTTTATCATTGACAAAAATGGGACCCAACAGATACAGGATAAATGTTGTAAGAGACAAAGAAGCAAAGAATAAGTGCGTTATGTTGGCTTTTCAGGCCGGGAGCCGTATAATAAATGCGCAAATCGCAAACGTTCAAATACAAGAGAAACGCATATTTACGCGGGGCTGCGCTTCGCATTGTTGTCAAGAATCACGGGCCATAAATTTGATCATAGTATGTGCACTCGAAGATAACGTTTAAAAAATGTACACTATCTGAAATAACGTTGCGAATCTAAATATGAAGGGCTGCATTCTTTTTGCGATAAAAATATTTTCCGATTTTTTTATTACTTAAAATTGATGAATTTTATGCGTACGTCGCATTTACAAGCTTAGTTTTGAATATTTCTCAATAATTCTGAAAAGCGTATTCTTTCTAGATTCAGATATCAAATTAACCTCAGAATTATTTTTAACAAATGCTACAGAAATTATTTACGGGGAATGTGAGGTATAAATTTCAGCATCGAAGTATTTTGAAAATTATTGTACATAAAGGTAGACTTCTGTCATATGAAATGTGTAAAAAAGAATGAAGAAATTTTTGGGCAAATAATTATTTGCATTGATTTATTGTTATTTCCGCTGCGTGATTTGGTTGGGACTGGGCGGCACCAAAGTGAAATCCATGTCCACCACCATGAAAAGGTTAAATATAACTGCATTACAGGAATTCGAAGAGTCCCGGTGGCTCAGGCAGCAAACGCCCGCTTCACCCGTGGCCTAACGCCGAAAAATGAAATAGAATGCGCAGGCTCGTTCGCAGACGGTGAAGTTCGAACCCCATCACCGGTAAATATTTGTTTATTTGAAAATTGATGTAATTTGCATTACTAAGTGTTTCCTTCTATTGTTTCAGTATTATTAGAAGATATTTTTACCCCTAGTTTCCTTCGATTTTTCAAATTATTTAGTGTCACAACGTCCACTTGCGAGGGAAGTTCTGAGTAAATCCCTTTACAGATGTTTTACAATACTATCTTAAAAATTAATAGCGCTTTTATAAGGTAGCTTTGTGGCGCAAAATTGAAATTTAAGGTGGTAGTGCAAGAATTGTGTTCGACAACCTACCCGATTTCTATTCTAAATAAATTGAACTTAGTTCTCGTATTTTTCTATGTATGAAATTTATTCCTAGCGATTGTGACAGAAAAAGCACTTTCAGGCGTTTTTGCATTCGTTCACAATGAATTGTTTGCATTTCTTTATCTGAAATGCCATATAAAATTTACGACTTATTAGAAATCTATGTGGAACGAATGAACTTTAGTTATTTAACAATTTTCTTAATGCAGTTCCACTATTGTTTGTTTATTAATAGTCAAGGATTATTTTCCAATTTGTAAGGAATTAAGAGCATATTAAGGTGTATCAATTTTTAAAATGTTTTTGTGTGTAAAAAGGAAACGCTCATGATTTTGCGGTACCTATTTAACAAGCACATTCGCCAAACTGTAATCGAATATAATGTTATATAATTCAAAGGTTTGATAAACCAAACATTAACTTTGTATATCACAAGGCTGCAAGTACTTATCGCACGACTTTGAATAAAAATCACAGGAAATTGTTACAAGAATACTTGCTGATTAAAGCGAACAAACACTTATTTAAAACAAACACACGCATGCCACTTTAGTAATATGTTATTATGTAGACAATTTTCTTGTATTAAAAATATTCCACCTGTTCTATAATAAGCATATTTTGATTTGATAATAAAGAGCACTAAGTTGATAATGTTTTAATTTCACACACCACCGAACCCCATTACAACTACCAAGTCACTGTTCAATTTTCTATGCTGAAATCTTATTAATTACAAGAAGCCGTGCTTGTCAGGCAATTAATTTTTCATTTCACGACGCACAAGTAGCTTGCTTATCATGGCATGCATGTTGCACATTTATTAATGCCATGTAATTTTATGAATTAATTATTAATATTTGTATACAGTATGATCCCCTTGAAAGTACTCTATCGAGGATTTTATATGCGAATCCCACAATTTCTGAATGGCTGAATGAAAGAAAATACCCAATATCAACGCCGCGCCGCATCTAATAACGAAGTGGCCATCTCACAATAAAGTCGGAGAGAGCCGTGGGTGAGGCAATGGTATTAGAGTAAATTTACTTAATCGTTGGCAATAAACGAAAGTTTAAAGTACCGAGTTCTAGACTTGCCGTGACACACACCGCAGAACTACCCAGGGTAGTCGAGATATGACAAAATATAGGCTGAAAAGGAGTACACCGTGTTACAGGCTAAACTCGCCTTTGCGACAAGGCTCTAATTAGTAAAAGCAGATTTAAGGTGCCGAGGCGCCACCACTTTCCTAATAGGGGAAATACACTGGTGAGCCCACTGAGAAATGTGGAACACCTTATAACTTCAACCTTAGCAGTGCTTGGTCAACAAGCCACGAACAACAGCGTTGAACTTACCTTGCGGGAAAACTCTTGTGCAGTTTTTTAATCTCCTTTTTCAACAGAAAACACATACAAAATCGCATGCAAATATTATAAACATCACAAAGAAAAACACAGCTAAATGAAAATGAGCTATATTGAAAACATGTAAACAAACATTGCTTGAGTAATTTAAATGTAATGAAAGGTTAGTAAGGGTTAAATTACGTGACGTAAACTAGCGGTAAATATTAAACATTAAACGTTCAAGTATCTGAACCATAAACAATAAAACTTAATGGTAAACAAATAAACGTAGCTCAAATGTGGTACATACTTTAGTCGCCACAACGTTAGTTTAAGCAGAAACATTAAATCTGACGGTAAATGACTGATTCAGCGTACTGACAACTACAATAGTTCAAACAGTAAATTCTGCATGGACAGAAACGTTGCACAAACTGACCGACACTTCAATAAACCACTACCTGCACTGTAATCTATGGCACTGTAAAACTAATACATAAATGCGGTACTCGACGTCCAACGAGACTGCAGGTGGCCGCTTCTAAGCAACTGCGTGAAAACGCTTGTAGAAACTGCGAAATAGCACAAAGATGCTGCCGACGGAAGGGGCATGGGCAACACTAACATACCCAACGAGAGTAATACAAAGTCTGTAATAACATGGCAAGGGTTCGAGACCATAAACGAAACTTCGGTCTGCCAATTTAGCCTCCACAGAGATCCCCACATAAATAATCCGTCAAACGAGCGTTAATCGAAGCTGACAACTTCGCGATAAGAGAAACTCTTGGCTAACCACGGCGTCAACACATGTCAGTAATCGACCTCAATCCAACCGTCAACACCCACATGCAGTTTAATTATTAACACGTAAAAAGACACATTGGGAAACAACACACACTTTAAGTTCAATTACGACACGACGCGACAACCCATAATTAAAACACAAATAAATGCAACACCCCCAACGAAGGCCGAAAGGCCTACGCCGAAGGACAGCTCGAAAACCACTTGCTGTCTGGTCGCAGGCTCGCGTAAGAATCCCCAAGTAGCCTAAAGCCATGCAACGCAGACAGTTCGGAGAGCACGCACATATCCCACGCCAAAACTTACACACATGTTATCACGAAGCTAGACGAAGGCGGGGTAAAAAAGTTCACTCCCTCTCATTCCTACTCACAAAACTGACTCTTTTTATAGCGAAATAATACTTGGCTTACAGCGAGCGTCGCAACAAAATTCATGTCTAAAAACGGATTGATAAAAGACACGTGTTCGTCTGCCTCGCTTGCACTCACAGCGACCGCTTGCTTCTAGCGCTATATTTTACGTCGAAACAAGAATCTATGAGACGGAATATGTGCTACTTAAGCAACCGAAGACAGGTACATGACAAAGACAAAGCTAAAGGTTATTTCAATTCCCCCAACTGGGGGCGGGCTGCTATAGGGACCTTCCGTCCCTCTTCAGCCTAGAACGGGAAACTCGGGATGGGTGAGAGAAAGGAGGGGTGGAGACTGGAAGAAAGGTCAGGAAAGGTGGAGAAATACTGCCCCGGCATTCGCCTCAGAGAAGGTACTCTGTTGACTCAGGAAAACCACCTAAAAACCTGAATCAAGGCAGGCGGCCGCAGGAATCGAACCCACGAC
>CALNHX010011201.1:0-34019 GCA_940337035.1 Agriotes lineatus
CTTAGTTTTGCTACAGCATGCTATTTGTTTTAAATTAAAACTCTTAAAATTAAAGTTTGATGTATAATTGGCTGCCGACATATAGGGTAAAACAATAAAAAATAAGGGAATTTTTCTTTTTAGCATACATACGGGTATCCTCTATGTATACTTTTAAAAAGAACGCATGCTATACCTGAAATAAAATCGTGAAAATTTCAGACAAATATATACAGGGTGAGCACCTTCAAAAAAGTTTTGTTTATTTTTTATGTAACTTAGTAATAGATACAAGTAATAATTTGTACATAGTGCAGACTTTATTCTTACCAAAACGGGGAGCCAATAGATACAGAATAAATGTTTTACAAAAAGGAGGCACAAATTAGCGCGTTACTAAATATAGCTGCGACGCAGGAAATCGAAAGGTCGGTGCTCCGTGGCGCAGGTAGAAATTGCCCAGACCCTTACAATATCCCACAAAACGTTGGGACTGCATTCGCGGTCTACTTGCCGTTCGAATTCGACCACCGATACCGTTTTTTTAATTTGAAAATTTATTTAATTTATTAGAAACGTGATGATATTTTTACTCCTAACTTAATTTGATTTTTAAAATTATTTAGTGTCACAATGTCGACGAGGGAAATTCTAGATAAAACCTTATACAGATTTTTTTGAAATTACTTTCTCATTTCATTAATATTTCAAATCCCAGGAAAGGGTTAACATAGAAAATTATGCTAGCCTCCTTAACTTTTTTTTGCCTCCCCTACGTTGTCATACTGGCGTAATTTAGAAGTAAAGAACATTTGAATTTTCCATAATTATATTAGCAAATAAATAAATACGCTGACACTTGAATTTTTTCATAAATTTCCAAACTATGTTCTTAAGACAGTAAAATATGTTTACTGTTCAAGCAAGGCTGGAAGTTTTAAAAATAGTTATTTATGTATTTAGACCGTTCTTTTTATGAGCGATGCCTGCCATTGCTGGCCGTGGTAAAGAATCAAGCAGGGGCATTAAAAACAGTTTTGGTCCGAGATGCATATTAAATTTTGCTGTCGACCGTATTAATATCAAAACAAAGGGTAGTGTGAATTATAAGAGTTGTTGGGGACGAAAAAGACTGGGGGCCGATTAATTTAATGGTGTTCAAAAAGTGACACTTTTTCTAGGTAAATGCCTTCCTAAAATCACACTTTATAGAGAGCTCAACTGGTAAATCTTTGTTTTTAAACATAAAACGTATATATAATCGGTCATACAAAAGATGCATTGCGATATTCTACGCTAAAAATAAAACGAAGACCTAAGAACCATTTTGCATTTTACGGAGTATTTTTCAAAAAAACATCAATTTATTTAGGATTCGTAAAATTGGAAACGTTGCAGATATTAGGTAGGTATGATGCTCATATGCACGGGCACGGTAGATAAAATATCATTTTCCTTTACAGTATTAGGCGTTATTACCACACGTTTTTCTGTTGAAAATTAAAAAAAGAAGCTATTAAAATTAAACGACTCGCACTTTAATTTGAACAACACTGCTGAGAAAGTATTCTTTTTGTAACACCTTCCGATATCAAGGGTAAAGCCTGAGGAATGTGCAAATTGCTATTTTTACCTATTTTTCAGTTAAAGCAAAACTAAACAAAAGTTTACTTTCTTAAGGTGCTCAGCCTGTATATATTTGTCCGAAATTTTATCGGTTTTGTCAGGTAGGTATATAATCTGCATCCAAAATATCTTCTAACAAATAGTTCTTGAGTTATACTGTCAACTGACAGACAGACAGGCAGATATACAGACAGACATACAGACAGACAAACAGACAGATAGACAGACAGATAGGCAGACAGACAGACGGATTGAGAAAACATGTTTTTCATCATCCACAAGAGACCCTGAAACGTGAAAATCTGAAGAAAACCCGGAAGGTAATTTTTTCTTACTATACTTTCTTCGGGGGGGGGGGGGTTACGAAAATATTACAAAATTACATTAATGACTAGATATCAGACTTAGATTTCTAATTTTTATTATTACAATGTCAAAATAACTCCGTCCAATGTTGCAATATTAGTTAAGCAGCAAAGAATTGATGTGCTTGATGTGGTTAAAAACAAATTGGTACTAAAGTTTCTTGCTTTGTTCTTGACATAGAAGTGCGTGAAGTAAATATTCTCAGCGCGTTTTAGTACACCCTGTATAACATAATTTAGTCTTTGTAGGGGCATTTTACATTAAGAAGATACATAAAAGCAACAACTCACAGATGGAATATTGCAAAAGAAAATTTGCTAAATAGAGTAGTTCTAGATTTAAGTTCCAATGTAAGTAGCTAGTAGCGCAGGCCCTTCACTCAATTTCCCTCGTATTAAACAAATGGAAACACTCCTTTCCACCTGGTGACCGAAACGGCTGAGCGACTGCTAAATGCTGTTCTCTTTGTCGACCCCATCTATTTTCAATAAAGTCGGTGTGATTTAATCAAGAATAGTGGAGCTGGAACTAAAGTAGGTCACCAGAGAGATATTTTTTCCTTTCTTTACTTCTACCAGACAAAAGGCCGAATTACCCCACAGTAGAAAAAATAGCGCAACCAAATAAAAAGCTAGATTTACGATTCCCTTTTTAGCGACGCATGATGAATATAATATCGCCGGTGATAGATGTTCCGAATCTACTGCACATTCCAAGCCCTGATTTCGTTTTTATTTAAGCTGATTTCCCTAGGGGTGGAGCTCTGTGGTCACATATGGACCAATTACCCCATAACTTCTACCTCGTTGACCACAGCTATAAATCTAAAAAATTGGTTCACCCACACGGTCCAAATCCTGGTTTTTAGTCTTGCTGTTTAAATGTGATTCGGTATTTATTGCTTCGCAAACAAAACGTAGATATTAAAAATGGAAAAACTTTACCTTCTTGATGTAATCCTGTTTTGCTGTATACAGGGTGTTTCACTAATAATTGGAAATATTTCAACTGTAGAATCCTGGCTCAAAATATTAATATTTAACCCAAATCACTTAGATAAAATGTGGCTCCTTACTGAGATATAGGGTGTTTTATTTAAAAATGTTAAAATGATTTTTCTACATTACTTTAAAACTATTTGACGTATCCGTATCATATTTGGCAGGAAGTGTAGACACTGTAAACCATGCTAAATTATGTTAAATAAACGTTTGTGGTTACTACCAGAGGCGTACGACAGGGGCAAGTGATTGGTTGACCCCTCCCAAATTCTACGCCACTGGCGGAATTGCCATTTTAGCACAATTTTTCGATTCTCCAATACTTTTTATGTAAGCAACATACTCTTCCTTCGTAACGATAAAGTCATTATTTTTCGAGATAGTTAATGTTAAACGTAAAGCTGAACAGTTACTTTGATTGTAATGTGTATTAATTATGTGGGTGTTTTTTGTCAGAAGATTGCATTTATTACGCAAATGAAACTTTAATCCGTATTCCGTATTCAAACTATTCTCTCGTAATGTAAAAAACTTGATAACGTTACTTGAATCGTAAATTAGTATTATCTACGATGGTGTGTAAAATTGACTTTTTTAGTAGGCAGTTTTAAGTTTGTAAAGCGACTGTTTAATAACATGTTTTCATTAGTTCACGTCGCTAGTAACAAAGTATTTAAAATGATTTCATTAAGCACGTTGTCAACAGCAACGTGTTTTAAAATTTTTATTCACGCAAAATTACGTCCGGTTGCTAGTAATCCTAACTTACATCTAAAATTTTTGTTTAATATTTACCGTGTTTGGTAGATTTTATTGTAGATAAAATATTGTACGATACATATGCGTAAAGCAAGTTTAGTTACTCACGGCCCTTAAAACACTCGCTCACTTGCGTTTTAACTCTGCCCCACTCGTGACTAAATACTAGCTTTACGCACTAAGTGCGTACAAGTCTTGTATCGTAAATTACTATTATCTACAATGGAATCTAGAAAACATAGTAAATATAAACAAAAATGTAAATTAGAATTATCAGCACCCGACCGTAATTTTGAATTTTAAAACATGTTGCTACTGACGATGTGACTAATGAAATCATATTAAACACGTGCTACTGACGACGTAAACTAATGAAAACATGTTATTATACAATCGTTTTACAAACTTAAAACTGCTAACTAAAAGTCAAATTTACACACTGCCGTAGATAATAGCTATTTATAATAATTTATAAACGGGGCTGCGCGCGCTATTGCGCGGTCTATTCTATTCAATTTACCACTAGTTTTAGGCTTAGACCAAAGAAGGAAGCCCCAGGGGGTTCGCCCCTCTCCAAGGGGGCTTCGACTCTCTCCAAGGAGGCCCTCGGAAAACCGCCCCTCTCCAAGGGGGTTCACTGGGCTCCACCCCCTCTCCAAGGGGCCCTAGGTGGCCCGCCCCTCTCCAATGGGGCCCTCGCGGCTCCAAGGGTTTCGCCCTTCTCTAAAGGGGCCCACGGGGTTCCAGGGGTTCCGCCCCTTTCTAAGGGGGCCTTTGGGGTTTCGGGGACTCTACCCCCCCTGCAAAGGGGTCCTTGGGACTCCGCTTCTCTTCAAGGGGGTTCTCGGGACTTCTCCCCTCTCCAAGGGGGCCCTTGGGACTCCGCCCCTCTCCAAGGGGGCCCTCGGGACTCGGCCCCTCTCCAAGGGGGCGCTCGGGGCTTCGCCCTTCTCCAAGGGAGCCATCGGGTCTCCGCCCCTCTCCAAGGGGCCCTTGGGACTCCGCTTCTTTTCAAGGGGGCCTTCGGGACTTCGCCCCTCTCCAAGGGGGCCCTTGGGACTTCGCCCCTCTCCAAGGGGCCCTTGGGACTCCGCTTCTTTTCAAGGGGGCCTTCGGGACTTCGCCCCTCTCCAAGGGAGCCATCGGGTCTCCGCCCCTCTCCAAGGGGCCCTTGGGACTCCGCTTCTTTTCAAGGGGGCCTTCGGGACTTCGCCCCTCTCCAAGGGGGCCCTTGGGACTTCGCCCCTCTCCAAGGGGGCCCCTGGGCTTCGCCCCTCTCCGAGGGGGCCCCGGAGCTTTGTCCCTCTCCAAGGGGGCTCACGGGGCTTCGCCCCTCTCCAAGGGGGCCCTTAGCGCTCGGCACCTCTCCAAGGGGGCCCCCGGGACTTCGCCCTTCTCCAAGGGAGCCATCGGGGCTCCGCTCCTCTTCAAGGGGCCCTGGGGGCTCCGCCCCTCTCCAGTGGGACACTTGGGGCTTCGCCCCGGTCGCGAAATCGAGGCGACGGTAAAATGCATGTAAACGAAAATGGGGGCATCGCTTCTGCAATTGTCGTGACACACACGTTTGGATCGTTCTCCTTTATTTATATGATAGTCACATTAAAACACTAAAGTACATGAAATTATATAGCCACAATAGGTAAATATGAATTTCGTTAATCATATAGCTTATGGGATACGAACCCACTTTTGTTGAATATCTGCCCTGTATACGTCGTCTTAAACTTCTTCTTCTTCTTTTCGTTACGTTAGGCAACAAACTGTTCTAAGACCCCTTTTTGCCCTTAAGCCGGGTAGGTAGCTAGCCTTACCCGTAGAAATTGAGAAAGAGCTTCATTATCAAGAGTTAATGACTACCACATGCGTTAGCGTGACAGCCGAGGAGCGTACGATTTTTAAAATCTTTCTATAGGTCGCCGGAATCAACCCGGGCCAGTCACTTCTTAAACTTCTAAGATAATCTGATGGTATCCCCACCAAAACTTTTCATGCATCTTTGCAAGTAACAAATAGTATCGAATATATACTCATAAGCACAGTTTAAGCCAATACAATTGTGATAGAAATTAATATAATTCAAGCAATTCAAATAATCATTGAAAATATCTCATAAATGTGATAATTTGAATTTAAAAATTCACTCAAATAGCATTAGCTTTCAAATAATTTAAAGTTGAAATTGCAATAAAAATAACACTAGCCTTGACTTCTAGAAAGCTTTGAATTTATAATAACAAACAAAAAACAAAGAAACACAATTGGGAAACAAGAAGCCAAGCTTGGGTTTATGCTTGGCTTCTCACAAAAATCGAAGTAAAAAAATTATAAATACCAATTTTACCAATTCAAAAAACGTTTTCACATTAGAATAGTGTTGTTTGATAGGCTGCAGGGGTTTCGCGTTATTCCCTTGCCTTTTTACAGACGGTAAAAGGTGTTGATATGTGCATCGAGTTTAGCTAGTGTTTTTGGTGGTGATTTGTTGGTGGTTTATATAAGGAAGCTAAGGAGTTGAATCCCATGGGAGACAGCTATCATTGTGCATTGCAGCAGAGCCTTAGTTGTGGGCACAGGAGTCGACTGAAGCCGGAAGCTGAAACTGGAACCGAGAGCAGCGAGCAGGCGACGAGCATGACTTTGGCAAGTCATCAGGAGGCTTCCAAGGCAAGCCAATCTGTAATAAGGGGGGCCATTCATCGAGGGACTTGCTGCGAATCCGATAAATGACCAATAATCCGTAGCAAAAGCATAATCAAGTGAATTCCCGGTGGTTTCGTTTGAGTGTTTAAAATGGCGTTGTTTACTTACGTAATATCACCTAGGTAACGCATCCATACGTAATAGAAAACGTTTTAAATTAAGCCAACTCTGATTTGTTTTCTGAGTTATAAATGTGATGTTAGGTCATGATAATTTGACATTTGAGATTTTTCCCATAATATTTCAAAAATCCAGTACTAGAGGTTGTCCCATAAGTTAGATAGGCAGGTAGAAACGATTACATTCAATAAAAAGTCAGAGCAATTAAATTAAAAGCTAGTATATTATCAACTAATTTACACATTAAAATAATAAATGGGCAAGATGTATCAACCCAACCCATGATATAAAGTCACTAATTGAGATTTAAATTGAAAAAAAATACGACAGAAGCAAGAAAATTATAGGCGGCAATTATTATAAATCAATTAAATAAATACAACACAATAGCCCAGCTGTACCATTCACAGTCATATAGATATATAGCTAATTCTAAAAAGCTGAGAAAACGCCACAAAAAAGTTATGTAATTAAATAATAAACTATTGCGTTGTATAGGGCACATTACTGAAGTAATTCAATATTAAAAATTACTAGTTACTAAGTAACGACAGACAAACCATATTTTTACTAAAATAAATTTAAAAATCACAGTAAAACCACAAAATCAAAACTAAATGAATACTGTTATCATTAAACGTTTCAAACTAAAACTAAACTCTTGGAATATGATGAAGCTTATTGAATTCGAACGAGACACTTATAACATTTGAACCCACCCACTTATAAACCACCCAAACCATTCATCATGCACTTTCTAGGAGCATCTCAAAACGACCTTATGATATAAGCAAGCAACAGGCACAATTATTCTGTTATCCATATCGATCCAACGTAAATTCTTCATATAAGTTATGGATGCAGAATTATGAATGCTGAATATGAGGGGTAAGCTAGAGTTTTGATTTTTTCCAGCCATATGCAGAATTGCAGTAATTGAATTCTGAAAGTACACAAGGCTAAGGAAGTAATGTTTTAACGTTTCGATTTACAAAAAAATCTATAACTTTTAATCAAATGGAGATGGAGATGGAGATTCTGGTTACTTAACTTTAATCACAAGCCAATCTTTATAAGTATCCTTGCGTTTGGGCTTATAGAGAAGCGTAATAACTGTTTAATCAGTATTACTATGTAATTTTGACAGGACACAGGAATGATGAGTATAGGGGGTAAGCTAGAATTTAAATTTTTTCCAGCCATATACAGAATTGCAGTAATTGAATTCTGAAAGTACACAAGGCTAGGGAAGTAATGTTTTAACGTTTCGATTTACAAAAATCTATAGCTTTGAAGAAGAAGCGTAACAACTGTTTTAATCAATATTACTTTGTAATTTTAACAGGACACTCAGGATCATTTTTTGGATAAAAGCTGCTATATATCAACTGCCTCTATTCTGAAATTCAGTACATCGCCTTTATTTGCGATGTTCTAGAGTTTAATAGAAATTACATGAGCGGTTCCAGTCCAGATCCCTGCGGCACACCTAACTTAGCAGGCAAAGGATATGAAAGCTGACCGTCCAGACACGAGTAAATCGCTAACTTATAGCAACCAATAAAAGGTAGCTAATAATAATAATGCAAGTAAAGTATCAGTTACAGCGACAAAGACCTTTGAATAGGTTAGCATCACTAAATCCGCTGTCAGTTTATTACCACTGGAGCTATTAATATATTATCTGTAATATTTAATAAAGCTGTAAAAGCAACTGCAAACTAATCGTAAACCAAATTTAGTAATAGGTAATATATTACGAAGGCGTTGCCTAAACAAAGATTTTCTCGAATATCTTTAATAAATGAGAAAATATAATAATTTGTAATATAGTGACCATTTCCCAGTAACATTATCAATAAATATTCCTGGAAACAGAAACAATAGCTCATCTTCAGAGAAATGTAAACTAAAGAGTTCTAATTGGAATGAATATCATCAGAAGTTTTCTGAATCAAAAACTGTGGATTATAGTATATTACATTACATTACTCAAGAAAAACATGCTTGCCCTTAAATATAAAGTTCCAAGGTGGAATAAAAATGCGCAAAATGCCATCTATAATCAATAGATTTTTCAATGTATACAATAAACATACAACTACCGAAACGCAGCAGAACCATAAAGATTAATAAAGAAGAATCTTTGAAAAATTACATTAGCACAACATTCAAACATCGATGGAAAATATGTGGCAAAAATACGAATATTAAAATGTACATAGTCCCATTTGCACATTAGAGAATTAAAAACACCAGGAAATAATAACTTGTCAAGAACAAATAAGAAAAAATGTTAGCTATATATTTTTAGAATATTGGAAATGACAAAAAAATGACAAATTTAAACATGTTGTCGGATAAAGGAGCATATAAGAAATGTTCAATTCTAGAACTACATTTGGCCATTGACAATGCTAGACGCAGTTCAGCCAGTCCAAATAGTATCCACAACAAAATGCTGAAACGCCTACCAGAAATAAACCATGTGTTCAAAAATGGTATAATAAAAAATATATTACATAGAGTTAGGCCATGGAAAATATGATTCAATCATACACTTTTATTTTTTATTGTAAAACCGATTACAGTCGTAGCTTAATTGTATTTTCAGCGATGATATAATAAATAAAACGTTTATAATCCGTGATTATTTGTGGAATGTTATGAGTTATAATCCCAACGCTGAAAATACAACGAGGTCATAGGAGGGGCCAGGACTAAAGATCAAACACAGAATTATATATGTAAATGAGTCAACGATTGGCAAATAATCAATGTACTCAATTACCAGTCACATAAAGTGATACTAAAAGGTAGAATACCACTTGCAACCGACCCCGCAGAACAAGGGCAGCATTCAGAAAACTAACAAGTGGACATTGTACTGCTACTTGTTATTTAATTAAATGTAACATTAATTTAAAAGCGCAATTACCTTAAATCATGATGCTCTTAAAAGCAAAATTATGAACTTTCGGAAATATCAGGACATACAAAAACTGTAAAACAGAAATTTATTACATGACAAAGAAAAAAATGGATGACACAATCATATTCAAGACCCTAATAGCGATATTATCAAATCCAAGTAATTTAGTCTTAATCGTGTTAATTGTTTTCAAGATGTCAATATAAGTTCCTTAAGAAAATTTAAATTTGAATTTAAAAATATTAATAAGACGGATTTTATAATACTTGATTAATTATACGAGCATTGCAGAGACCCAAAAAAGCAAAGTTCACTGAAGATCGGTATATGAAGGAATTGTTGATGTGTTAGATTTTTTATATACACTCAGATTTTTAAGTTGCTTACAAATAGTTGTGAAATAATTATATCTGATTTTATAATCTACATAAATGCATTTAGTATTGGAGTTTTGAAGGAATTTGTAGTATTGCCATTGAGTTATTTTTTTAATGCTTTTTCTGGAAGTATCATCGTAAATTTAATATTATCTGTTATCGTGGAGCTAGTGGCTTCAAATTTTGCACAATTTTTCTGTTAGTATATCTGTTAAAAATGTCTAAACTACAATTGATGAAGAGTTATATTAATTGTTAATATTGGAAAAGATGTAAATGTTCTGCTACGGAAGAAATCCTAAAGCAGTTTGAAAATCAGCATATGCAGAATAATCAAACTATCTGTAAGTATGTAGAAAAAGTACTTTAGGCAATTAGACACGTAAACGATAATCTTAAAATGTTAACGAATGTTTAGAAACGTAAAGCATATCACTTGGTCCTGAATCAATTACAGTAACAGTATGTTTGGTAAAACGTGTTGGAGTGGAGACAATTTAATAATATCCAAATGCCTCCAGCGTATAATAAAACTGAATACAAGCAATATCGTTAAACCTATAACGTTCAATATTGAAATCGTCGACACAGATAAGTTCATCGGTTGTAAGTACAATCGGAATTTTCTTTTAGCTTAAAAATCCAATGTAATGAAATTCCTGTCTTTCATAGCGTGAGTTTATTGGTTATAATAGTTACCCAAAAAATTAATCATCTTAATAGATTCAAAAGCGTTAAGCTGTTAGTTTTATGCAGCACGATCATTATCACGTTTTCTAAACTAAAGCTAGAAAAAACCTTGTTTCTAGTTGAAGAATACCATAGTTTTTAAAGAAATGCTACTGTAAGTGTCAGTTATAAATGATGTAATTTCACAGCTGTAGTCTGTATTTCAGAATGAAAATAATTAATTGCTGTAGCAACTGCAAGCAAAAAGAAACCTACAAAAGTATTTTCAAAGGGATAATTAATTTTTAAAGCTCTGCTTGATTTTGTAAAACCACATTTTAAATTACAGTCTAGCTAAACGTGAACTACCGCTTTAAAATTACGTCAACTTTAAGCAATTATCTCTAAGCTCAAACCAATCTTAAATTGGAAACTTGTATGTTGTGTGATAACCCACCGTCTATTATTAATAATTATTAACATCCTCGCATTTCGCATGCCGCAAGTCAGCCTCGACCGGTGAATCTCTGTACGGATTGAACAAGATTAACCGCTAATTTATTTTATATTATATTACATTTCATCAATTAAAATTATAATATAATGAACTACCTCCCCATAAGAATGCCTGCTAGTAGCAAATGAAATTAAACCGCGATCGGCTGAAGTAGGTTACAAAGTTAATTAATTCGCAGAGTAAACCTCGGTTGAATGTAACAATTTCGTTAGGTGATTTAGAACCTTAATTCATTAGATAATTATCAACCGCTATGTAGCTGCTTCCAATAATGCGGTTAGTACTAAATTTAAACAGAGTCCCTCCTTAGTTTAATTTTAAAACAATCTAAAATTAACACCAGAAAATCTATAACTTAGGAAGGTAAATAATGGTCTGGAAATTTGTATATTTTTTTGTTTAAATAATTATATGACTAACGTAAAAATATTATATTACAGTTAATATATGATTATCGCTTAAATTATTAGGAAAAATAAAACAAAGTTCGTTTTTAATAACATTTCTACAAGGGCTCATAACAAATGATATAATTAACTAATAAAGTTTAATTACCCCGTTGAACAGTGATATTTACAACAATTCAGCTGTACAATTATTTTGTGTCCATGTCACCGTGCCTCGGAATATGCCAAAACTACAACAATGCTAAAATGTTTAGTCGAGGTTTTAGAATACCTCAAATTAACCAAAACTGCAACTGTGTGAAACCAAATCAATAAATTCTTTTATCCTCCATTTAAAGGACTGTGGAATTCACATTAGTAATGTAATTTTATCCAACACCTCCATAGAATGATACTATTACTATGTTATTATTATTATACTATGTATTAAATTAGTGGGACCATGTAGAAAGACACTGTGGTGTGCATTGTTGGCAGCCCTCCAGAGGGTAAAAGTATTCGATCATACTATATTTGTTTTACGTCAATCTGAAGTTACTTGTACATTTTTCTCAATTAAAAATTTGAGCAAGAAGCTTCGTCTAACAAGTGCTCGTCCAGGATTCACAAAATACGCCTTTTATTCTAATTTTTGCTGGTTTCGCTCGCTAACACGTGTGAAAGTGTTGTTACTCTGTATATTCAATGCCGTTATCTACTTGTGAATTTGTGTTCAAATTGTGGTTAAATTGTTAATAGTTGTTCAATTATGCCATTGATTAAATCATTCCTTATCTGTAATGAAAAATTGAATTTAGAAAAAAGTGATTTCTATGTAACTCGTGCGTCAAAACGTAATTTTCGTTATGGATGTCCAAGCTGTGAGAATAAGGTTAAAGGTATTGCTAAACTAAAGAAAATAATTCTAAATTTAACCAAAGGCAGTCAAGGACATAAAACAGAAATCGACCGATACTGCTCATTCTGTAACACCAACAATCACTGAAAGAATTATCTCCGAAATTAAGGAAAAAACTTGAATGCTTCAAATATAATAAATTGTGTTTAACCCTTAAACTGCCACGCGGGGTCCTCTTGGGGCCCCAGAGATAGTTTTTTGCGTTTCATTTGTTTAATATTTTTTTACCTGAATTTGTTCATTTATATAATTTATTTTAATTGTTTCTTCACACTACTGTGACTCCACTGAGCTATTCTAATTATTCTTTAGAAAAACCAAATTAGTAGGTAGTGTTTCACTGAGGCGTTTACGGAACCATTCACATTATCGACAATAGTTGATTTAGCGGCCGTTAAACCAGTTGTTTAGCAGTTTAGCCGCGTGTATTGTATTGTGTAAAGGTAAAGACTTGCGATGTGTACACCAATCTGCTTCTTTTTAGGTAGATAAATACCTTTGACCTATATTTTTTATTTGCAGATATAGAAAAAGGACCACTTATAAGTATTTCCTTCCTGCACATGTAAACTCACAAATGTTCTTCATTTAATAAACACGTACAGTTTCATAAAGGTCAGTCAATATTAATTTGTAAAACTTTGCATGGGACCATAAATTTGAGATATTTTGTTTTTTTTTTCTTAACGACGTCATGAGAATAACTCTACGTGATGCTTTAACTCTAATTTATTCACGCCCTGTATAAACTCTACGGTTTAATATATAGAATAAAATTACTTTTTAAGTGTAAAATCAAAACCAAATCTAATATTAGCAGAACATATTCAAAATTTCACTGGGGTTCTACAAGGACTCCACGCGGTACTTTATGGATAAAAGTAAATGAAGCGTTTACGAATACTTATCATTAAGGAGTCTATGATAGGAAAAACGTTAAATACAATAACGGGAAAAGATATTGAAATATCGAATATAATTCGTCTGGGCAAAAACTCTGATAAGAATTATTCGAGACTCATAAATGTTTCTTTTAAACACGATACGGATGCAGTAAAAACAAAGTGAAACGAAAAATTCCTAAAGACAGTCGCATTAAAATTAATTATTTTACTCCCATGCAACGAGATTATTTTAAGTCACTTAGAGAAGATTTTAAAGAGAGAATAAAAAACGGCGAAACCCATGTTACCATGAAATACTAAATGGAGCTTCTGCCATTGTGAAAAGTGCTGATACAAAAAACCCTCAGTAAACTCTAAAAACTCTAAATATTCTCATTCCTCACAGCGTATCTACTACCAAAATGCCAGAGGTATTACAACTAAATTAAAGATGCGTTCATTTGCAATTAAGGGCTGATTATGACATAATTTTAATAACTGAAACCTGGTTACATGAACTAATAAGTGATAATGAAATTCAACTGTAGTATGATTTTAGAATTTTTCATAATGCATGCACGAGTGTCCATCTGTCTATCGCAGAGGAAGTGGAGTGATGATCACAGATAAGAAGCATCCCTCGTCGAAATAAATAAAAATAAGTTGTGATAACATAAACTAGCATTTGTTCGCATACCCTTTAGCAAGTTTTCAATAATATTATGAAATGTTTATTTACTACTGCAGTCAAAAGCTGAATTATATTAAGCTATTGGGGAGACTATAAGCAAACTACTGAACTCTCCTGTTTCTACTTTGTGATGATTTTAATTTACCGAAAGTTAAATGGTTCATCGACGAAATCAGTGTTAAAAAAGTTCAAGGTGATATTCATTAGAAAGAATCTGCGTTAGCAGAGACTGCTGTTGTATTAATCATGAATGGCTGAATGGCTTTTTAAATTTTGAAAGTAATTTTTTTTTCGATTTGGATCAAATTAAAGTATCGTTAGCAAACGATATACTGCTATCTGTTGACATTTCACATCCAGTGTTAATATGTAATGTACAGACTAAGACAAACTAAATGCTATGCAACCTGATTATGTCTATTCTGATTAACTCAACGGCGATTACATTACAATGATCAATTATTTAGCCCAAATTAAATGAAGCAATGTCTTTGATTGCGAAAATTATAATGGTACTCTGGAGAACATTTATTCTATATTATTTCAAATTAATCTCTGGAACTTCTTTGTGGCGTGAATTTATAATTCATATTCCTATTTGGGTATTTTTGGTGAAATGCCCAAATAAGAATATGAATTATTTCAAATTGCCTATTTGGGTTACGGCTAAATTAAAAGTATAAAACAGCTAGATGTATGAATGACTATATGGAATTTAGTAGATTAAGAGAAAATTGTAATATTAATGATATACAATGTTTAGCTAATTATAACACAAAAATAGAGAATCGTTTGTTGTCTGTTCCTAGTAATTTTGGGGACCATATCAGAAAAGAAAGGTTGGTCAAATGAACTTTCTGATATCATGTATTTAAATAATATTGAGTCTGACAACCTACACGATATTGTAAAATTACTCGCTTCTTAGTTTTCATCTGTTTATGTTAGAAGAAGCAACTAAAATTGTAAATTTAATTTCCCAAATTCTGTTGATATCTGTTGATTAACATAGTTATGGTTCTTGAACAAGTAGAACAACTAAATATTAAACACAAAACAAGGCCTGATACAATTCCGCCTGTACTGGTAAACTCTTGTGGATTTACTCGTGCAAATATATTTAATATCTATTTACGTACTGGATATTTCCTCTTTACCTGGATGAAAATTGCATAAAACCTTATCGACCTACACCTAAAATATCTCGCTTTCTTAAAATTCTCAAAGTCATAGTCATTGAGATAATGTCTCCATGTATAAACCACCTCAGCACGGATTCATTAAAGGCAGGTCAACCGTTAGAAACGTATTAATCCATAAACAGACTTTTATCGACTCACATGAGAATAAACTACCGGTTGGTGGATTTACACACACCTTGCCAAAGCTTTTGACAGAGTGGACCATAGTATTCTGGTGGCCAAACTCGCAACTCTGGGAATTTATGGTAGTCTGCGTTGTTGGATAAAAGGTTTTCTTGATGGTCGTAAGCAAGTTTTTAAAATTGAAACCAATCATATGTATTTGATGCTTGTTCCGATGTTCCACAGGGATCCCGTTTATTTCCACTTCTGTTCAACTGCTTTATAAATGAAATTGTTTGAGTGTTCTCATTTGCAAAAGTTTTACTATTTGCTGATGACCTAAAACTGTATGGTCCTATAACATCAAAAGAAAATACCTAGTTGCAAAATGCAAAATGATCTCACTCAACTTCAAAATTTGTGCCTTCCAAATAGTATGGAGCTTAATACAACATGTTCATTAAAAAAGTTCATAAGCGGCGGCTGTGGAAATTCAAACGTATGAATAATATGTTGGTGGCACTGTAAGTCTATGTCAAATTAAAGCTTAGCAGGTTGCGACAGTCTGTGTCAAAGCTGACAGAAAGCCTAACTTGATAACTTCGAATTTGACATAGACTTACAGTGCCCCCAACATATTATTCATACGTTTGAATTTCCACAGCCGCCCCTTATGGATTTTTTTAATAAACATGTATATCCAGGTGCAAAATAATCCATTTAACGGTCGGTCTGATAAAGACCATTAATCTGAGGTTAACGTTAAATCGTTGTTAAAATAAACAAAAGCGCATCAAAACGTTATTTATAGTAAATACGTTTTGATGCGCTTTTGTTTATTTTAACAACGAATTAAAGTAAACCCCAGATTAGTGGTCTTTATAAGACTGGCTGTTAGTAGAATAAATAAACCTATTGAATCTAATTATACTATAAATGGATCCAGTTTAATGATAACAAATGAAATAAAAAATTTAGGAATTATTTTTGAACAGAAACTCACTTCTAATTGCCATATTGATAGCATTAGAAGTAAGTACAATCATTGAAACTTACTGGTTTTATGATAGGTGTAGGTCTGATTTTACCCACACAGAAAGCATAAAAAAGCATCTACTGCTGCATTTTAAGATCCATACTTGAATATGCTAGTGTGATATGGAATCCCTACTAAATTTTAACATAGAAAAATTTTTAAAAGTTTAAAAAACTTTTCTCAAGTGTGCTGCATTTAGAAAACAAATTAATTACAAGTTAACATGCTATGATTACTAACGTAACTTAACCAACGTACGCACTTTACAAACACGTCGAAAAAGTCATGCTCTATGCTTTCTATACAAACTATTGCATTGTTACATTGATATTCCCAATATTTTAGAAAAAATGATGTTGTTAGTTCCTAATAGTATAACAATATTAGATGATAATATGTTTAAGGTGAGTTTCATAATCAAAACTATGCTGTAAATGCACCGGTTTCAGGCATGCCCTGTTTCGGAAATCAGTGCAATCTCGATTTATTTTCAAACTCGTTCAATTCATTTAAAAATAACTTTTCTAGATGGTAATTATTGAAATAGCACTGGCGACAATTTGGAAAAATAATCCGTAATGTCTTATATAATAATGTAATAATACAGTAGGTATCGTAATATTATATTTTTTGCATTTTTTTTTATAACATTGAGCTTATAAGTTATAATATTAGTTGAAACTTTGTAATTGCTATTATTCCCTCACTTTAAATGATTAAGTTATTGTTTCACATGTAAACCGTGGCAGCATAACATATTATATCATATTATATTCTATTCCATTATATTACACTATATTATACTTACCATGTACAGGCTGATTCTTTTATTCTGTAATGCATAATGCATGCTTCTGCATAATGGGATATGCATATGAGATTGTTAGATTATCGTTAATATAAATTATTATTATTATTTTATATGTTTTCGAGTATCTAAAGATCGATTATCACTTAGAATACATATTATTGTTTCTATTTGAGCTAAAGGAATATGTAGGTATTTGATAACTAATTAATTAGTTAAATATGATAAGGTCAATAAGATTATAATGTTAGTACATATGCACTATCCAGCTACTATTTTAGCTATTAGATGTATAATACATTTCGACAAAGAAAGACACGTTGTCTAGAACCACAAAAAAGTGATACAAGACCTAAATTTGATAGTAGATGACAACTCTAAGTGTGAAGTTTCTTTAAAAATGGATATCACATTTTAAGCAGTTTTTGTTAAACGGAGGTTTTGCGATGTGTTTTCAAAAGTTTGAGTGAAGCAAAATATACAAATTAGAAGACTTCATTAAGGAGTTCTCAACGGGTTTTAAATCTCTTGGTAGAAAAGGTTTTCGTTTGATCAGCAAACAAATTAGTAGCGCTATGAGCTTCATAAGCTGTGAATATTTAATGTTTGCATTCAAAGTACGCACTAGCGACTACATACTCAGATGAAACCCTTTACCTTCCCAGCAACTATGACATGAAGTAGGTACATGTTGTGGATTGTGTACTGTTATTTTTTTTTCTATAATGTATTCAGAATGTGCTTTCGATTTTTACTTCCTTTTACGATAAGGACAGTATTGGATTCACCCCAAAAATTTAAAATTGATCTTCACGTTTTCGAGTCCCTGAACCCAAAAAACATGTTTTTGCTCTTTGATCTGTCTGTCTGTGTGTGTGTGTGTCTGTGAACAGAATATCTCAAAAACAAAAAGAGGTATAGCGTTGAAACTTCATATATAAGTTCTGTGTAGTATGTAGATGAGACAGCAAGCTTTTGAAGAAAATCACATAACCGGAAGTAGGTGTTTACTCTTGGGATTTTTCAATTTTTAGATTTTATCAAAAACGGCTCTAACGATTTTTTTCAAACTTTATATTTTTATGACATTTTTAATGTATATTAATGTGAGGTAGCGATTTTCCAGTTGAATACTTCTAAAATGGGTTTTTTTGTTTATTTTCTATTTTTTTAATTAACTCCTATTTTAAATAGAATATGCTGTATATTACTACATTTTTGAATACAGCTTAAAATTTTAGAGAAAATTTGTCTCTTGAACTAACGCTCTATTTTGCCCCGTTTTTGTAGAATTTGTAATTTTTGAAAATTAAAAATCAAATTTTTGGATAATTATAAAATCACTATAAAAGGAAGTTTATGAGTGTATCCCACCAGATTTTTATGCTTTAATTCTTAATCCAACCAGTAAACTGTAAATTACAATAAGCTGCAGTAAAGTTTCTAATGCAGATTGGAAATGTTATAACTAACGAGTGTTAAAAGAATTCGTTATCAAGTAAACCCTGAAAATAGTTTTTAATTTATCAATGCAGATATACTAAGTTTGCTTAAAATCAAATGTGAATTTTCCCATTTAAGTATTTATAAACTATTTCCACTGCCTACTCGATAACGAAAGTGTTGGCATACCCGCTATTTAAAAATACTGGGAGCACAAAGTTGAATAATTCAAATATACTTACTTATAACATACATATATCCAGTCTCAATATTTGTAAAGAAATTAGGCGAGTCTGTTGAAACCTCGCATCTATATCGGCCTGACACTTCAGGTTGAACATTTCTAAGGACGACTTCGTTAGGATTGGACTTGCTAAGCTGGAACAAACAGAAATAATTGAAAATAAACTTATTTACACATAAGAGCTAACAACATGTGAGCAAATAAAAGTAAAATCAAACTTGGCTTTGAAAATTGAAACATATGTCGATTATTAATTCACATTATTTTGATGTTCTAGAATGAAATACACATACATAACCTAAATCATTGCAGAACTGTCATCGACGGGCATGTCAAAAAAACCCGACACTTAAACAATGTTGCATCTGCTACATCAATCATTTTGATTATAAGAACCTTTTGTTCTTGATTAAACATGTGTAATTTAAAATTTGATAACTTAACCAAATTGACACTTCTGCTGTTATAATAACTGTCATATTTAAATTAAAAACATCAGAAGTAATAGAGCACATGACTTAATCTATTTTAAGCCAAGCTTGATTTCGTTTTTATTTGCTCACATGTTAGATTAATACCATATGATTCTTCTAAGAGAGCTTTATCATTCTTTGGACTTAGCTTATAAAGTAATACTAAAAAAGTTTGAAAGAGGAAGTCATTTTGCGTTAACTATATACGTTAAAATTTTATAGATTTCTTATTTTTTTTGAATTTTTTCATAGCATAATTGGAAAAGTGGGACGATTGCAATGATGCAGAGTAAAGATGTTAAAGTGTATAAAAAGACCTACCTGAAAAACAGATCCAGAATTAGAAACGTACCATTTGAGTGATACTCAAAAGTCGTTTATAAAATGATTTTCTTATTTTGAACATAATGTTTTATTGGCATTCGCCATACGGCTGCAATATTGGGATTAATATGACCCCATTCGATGTATAATTAATAAAAAGATAACTATATGGTAAATTTTCTAATAAGTAATATTAGAACACACTGGCCAGCGCCAAGCATATTCACGTGCATTTATTTTGACTCTTTATCAGTTATCGATGTCAGGTGTGAACAAATTGTAGCAAGAAACTGTAATGTAATAGAATAAGTGCTGAAAAGTATTGCAATTTGCTAGAAATTACCTATTTATTGATTTTTGGACGATCCAACTACTAATCAGTTAATAAATTAACTTTACCAGACCGTAACCACAACAGTATATACGTAACAATTAAAAATTATACCAAGTATAATTTCCTCAAGCAATTGAAGCCTTCACACTAAGAAAAAATGTCACCGAGTACTACTGATCTAACTTTGAAATATTTTTACAGCGATATAAAAATGGTTTGGGGCATATTTACTTCAACAGTACAGCTGGGTTAAATTAACGGTAGCTATGTCAACTATTCTAAAGTACTTTGTTCGGATTTCGTATGATAATGAGCTGTGTTTCTATGTTAAAAATCGTTTACTAAAGTAAAGTGGTGGTTTACCACGTAGCATGCATCACTGCATAGCAACTTCCAAAATAGTTTAGTAAAGTGGCACTTTACAATATATCCCATTGCTGCTTATAACATAAAAATCACTTTCTGATTTTTTTCGTAATGTACTACTATGTCAATCATGGCAAATATAAAAAAATACTGTAAACGACATCATCGACCTGAAAATTATTTTTTGCGCTACCATCCGATTTTTACTTGTTTTCGAAGTCTATATGTGACGATAAAATTCCCGTTCCTGTTGGTTGGTACGACAACAGCAAATAACAAACCCGTTATAATTATAACGGTCCTAGGACTGTTATAGAACATTGTTTTGTACTTAGTTACTATAGAAACAAAAATCGCTCACATTATTTAGTCAAACAGTATTTGTCACATTCAACGGTATTCTTATTTTTATTAGTTGATGGCGGAAAAATGTTACACGAGACTCGGTTGTTATGTGTCTTACTGCAACAACCCTAAAAAAATAGGAAAACTCTGCCATTCGGGCCTCGATCTTCTAACTTTTTTCGTCCTGTTCTAAGGCACGTACCGATCTTGTAAATTAACATACTGTATTGAGAAGATCAAATGTAACAACTAGTCTGAAAAAGTGCTGATGTCATTTACTGATTTGTAGCAACAGTCTGACAACAGTTTTAATATTTTTTTTTTCTCAAATGGTTGGTTAGGTTAGGTAATTGAGGTCGTTATTCGGATATACACTTGTAATACATTTTTGGGTTTTTAATTGCACTTGCTTTGAGCAGTGTAGTTGGGAGTTTCGGCCTTAAGATTGTACTTAGTTAGATATTGGAATTATGATGGTTGAGGTAGTCTTTTGGGCTAAACTGCAGAATCCGGGGTCAATTCCCCACCTTTTATTTGCTTCCGTTATAAATTTAGTTATGGTTACTAGAGACACATGGTTAATAATAATTAATATTAACAATAGGAGGTAGGGTTCTCAAGTCCCGGGACCAAAAGTGTTTTCGGGACTTACGAGCTAAATTTCAAGTCCCGGAACTAGTCCCGAAGATCCCGAAAATGGTCCCGAAAGAAAAATAGTGTTCCAGTGACATTTCGGAATCCAATTTCCAAAGAAAAGCAAGTATTTCAAGTTAAATAAAGTATTTCTGTGCTCATAATGGACTGCGTTGGGGCTCGTCTAGAACTTCATTGCTTTCTTCCGGTACTAACAATGTCTGTCGCTCTTCATCTTTTGCTTTTGCGTGAACTGAAAAGTGCTTGTGTAATCCTTTCGTCAAGCTGCCTGTGGTTATGATATTATTGGAACAAACTTTACATTTCGGCAATTGTTTATCTTTCGATATATAAAAGTGTTGCCATATCGACTTCAAATCATTATTATTATTATTATTATCATTGATGTAGAATGAAGGTAGGTTGAGCGTCGGAATTCATTGTAATTGTAATGCTTTAGCAAACAAAGAACGAATACCTTTAAAACCCAAAGATTTAAATTATTTAGCTTCTTCGCACATAATTTTAAAAGTCTACAAATTTAGTTACGCTACTGTTACTACGTACGCACACGACTACGCGTAAAATATATCTAAATCGAACAAAAGAAACATCAAATATAAAAATAAAAGAAGACTTACAGATGTGGCTGAAACCTGAAACAACACACAGGTTTAATTTTTTAACCTACGGAAAACAATACCTCTCTTGCCTACGCAAAATGCAAATAATGCAGAATGTGCAAGAGGCATGAGTACTACGCCGGACGCCAGTAAATACTCGTCCTAATTTAGTACAGTAAAATTGTCGTTTAGGGTCATTAGACAAGTGTAAAACCAAAAAGGCGTCACCCCACCCCATGCCAAACAGCCGCCATTTTGATAACAATTGAATTTGTTTTTTCTCGCGAATCATTGGTCGCACAGAAAAAGTTATTGAACAAAAAATATTGGAAATAAAATTCTACACATTTTTGATCCTTGCCGTGATACCGAGAAGTTGGTATTTAAAACGGTAGAGGGCGACAAAGTTACCAAAAATCTGTTTCCGCCATTCTAGCGCGGTGGGGGTGATTTTTCCGAAAATTGCAAATGTGAAAGTTGTAGTGCTTGAAAAAATATACACGAATCTCTTTTAATAATGTGATTCATTTAAATAGTCTCCGAGTGACAGCCCTTCAAAGTCCGCGCAGCGCGGAGAAGTGGAGAGATGTAAATTATTTATATCCCGCACTTATTATAACTAACGAGATGCCTTGTGTGCCATTTGGTTAACATAAAGAAAACCATTATCGCTCGTAAATAGATAATAGATCCATTTTTAATCAGAATACAATCACGAAACAGCACTCGCAATCGTATTCACGGATTTTTTCCAAGAATTTTTCAGATTGCGTTTATAACAAGTTGTGAGCTCTTTTTTCAATAAAAGTTTTAGCAACATTTCTATCGTGGTCGATAATGACTCGGTTGTGTCCGAGGCTCCGAACCAAGACGAAGAAACAGCTCCAAAAAAAAAAAAAAACGTTTCTGAGTACACTACAATATATCTTAGGATTTATGCAAAAAGAAATTACTTTCAATATACAAGCCCAGAATCAAATCATTTGGCACAGTTAAGATTTTTCCGGTATCTTTATTTTGTACCCAGAAAAGAAAATCTTCTTGTCAATATTCTTACATCGTAATTGTAGACGTTTTTAGCAGTATTATAACAGCTTTAACAATAACAAATTACAAAAAGTAGTCGGGAAACACTAACTTTAATAAATATTACCTATACACCAAGTGAATTAAACATATGTTTATTCACGAAAAGATGTTGAGCTCACGAGCACGTAGTGCGAGTGAGATCATATCTTTGAGTTAATAAATGTTTAATTCACGTGGCGTATGTATGTTTTTATTCAATTTTGACGAAATGTTGAATAAAAAATTTAAAAAATATTCAAACTAAGATATAAATTTGCCCATTCATCGTCGATTTGATCTAAATTTTAGTAATTATATATTAGACACTACAAACAGAAAGAATAATTGAATGTAAATATTTGTAGATAATAAAAATATGTTGTTCTTCATTGAAACTTTTTTCCTTCTCTAGTGAATTAAACTTTTTTAATTTTCTAGTAAATTAAAACACTTTTATCTACTCCAGTGGGATAAGTAACGCATTACGTCACTCATTTGACACTATTTAAGTTAGGTAATGAAGCTCATTACACCACTCAGTTATGTAATGGTTTCATTACGCAACTGAGTTGTGTAATGATCCATTACGTAACTGAAATAGTGTCAAATGAATGACATAATGACATTTGCCTACTAAAATATTTTTGAAAATGACAGATCTGACATTTCTCTTAATGCACTTTTCTCAATTTTAGGCAGTCGTAGATAAAATTTTGTACAATACATGTGTGATAATGCATCATTAATATACTTGTGTGCTTACATAACTCGTGCTACGCACTCGTTTGTAACTTACACACACGTATATTAATAATGCTGTTATCCCACTTGTATAGTAAATAGCTATTATTTCACTTGTGAATTATAGACAGTTTATGAAGGTTATGGAGTTAATAATGTCACTTTAAACTGTCAAAATTGAATAAAATAAATTACCCATTCATTTCATTTGGCCCAAACGATCAAAATATAATTTCGTTCACCTTAGCACGTTTTAGTTGAAATGAAACAAGCGGTTTTTTGTTTAATAACATATAGACAGTCGGGTGTCTGTATTATTTTTGCAGAAATGGCACGTGGTAAAGCAATTGTCAATTTGTTGAATTTTGGTCATTCCTGTGGCAAAATTTACAAACAATTGCAATTATCATATTATATAATAAATATTACACCAGCAAATTTAAGAGCTTCACGGATCTGAGCCAAATGATATCATTCTGGGCTCATATACTGCTTTCCCATCATTTTCATTTCTTTTACCTATACCAATTTCTCGGTATCGCGGCAATGACCAAAAATGTGTAGAATTTCTGTAGGTTGTGAAAACCTATTAACATTGAAACTACTTGAGTGACGTGACGATTTTATCTCGCAAAAGAGAAATGGTTACTTCGCTGTGCCGGAATATATCGTACATTTCCCACGCTGCGCGGACTTTGAAGGGCTGTCACTCGGAGACTATTTAAATCAATCCCATTATTAAAAGAGATTCGTGCATAATTTTTCAAGCACTACAACTTTCACATTTGCAATTTTCGGAAAAAACCACCCCCACAGAGCTAGAATGGCGGAAACAGATTTTTGGTAACTTTGTTGCCCTCTACCTCTATTGAAATACCAACTTCTCGGTATCACGACACAGACCAAAAATGTGTAGAATTTTATTACCAACATTTTTTGTTCAATAACTTTTTCTGTGCGACCAATGGATCTCGAGAAAAAAACAAATTCAATTGTTATCAAGCTGGCGGTTGTTTGGCAAAGGGTGGGGTGACGCCTTTTTGGTTTTACACTTGTCTAATGTCCGTAAACCACTGGGCAAGAGGAATCGCCGCGGCCAATTTTTTTAAGGTGACGGGGTATTTTCCGACAATTTTACTGTACTATGAAGGCTAGTATTGGAGCCCGAGCTTGAGGCTAATCCTTGTGATCGTTCTCGCTGATTTCCTTCTCTTTTACCTAAATTTGGTTTGGTGGTTTTTAAGACTTGTGTCCTGGGGGATATTCCAAACTTTTCGCATTTGCTTTAGTTAGATATGTGGGTTGCCTATATAGTTTTTCCTAACTTTTCATGTGCACGATAAACCGTTTTTGAAAATTTCCCTTAGACAACTTCAGAATGGTCATTTTCGAATTTAACTTTTGTAAACCATTAAATTTTGACTGAAATCGAATTATTCACTGAATATCCAAATGATAAAATTTGAAGCAATAAAGAAACGATGCACCGCATCAGAACAGCGAAGTAAAAATGCTTAACTCATAAGAAACCTAAATATAACTAGCTCAAAAATGTAACATGTGTTCTCTGAATTATATTATGTTAGGCAGTAGCTTATTATAAGATGTTTTATCGGACTTTTCCATTGTTTCGGGTGTTTATCACACGCCGTTTCGAGAGCTTTCGATCTATTCCCGTCTTCAGGTGAAACAACTCGTTAATAGTCCTCAGAAGATAAACATGTACGTAAGCATTCATCTACCAGAGGACGGAAGTAGATCAAACACTCTCCAAACATCGTGTGATAAATAGGTGTAGGCAAACATATAATGATATTTTTCAAACACACTAGCTTACATACAAGGTGCTGCATTAGCGGACACTGTATACGAAAGCCTGTACTAATTACCATATATTTAAATATTGGCTTGCCTAATTATTTTACTACATAATTTCTCTTGGTTATATTGAAGGGTACTATGTGATGATCAAACAGGTGCAAGTGGGATGTTCTTTGTTGGCTCAGTTGGAAAAATTTTAAAAATATATTAACAAAATTTTATATCAAGTTATATATAGAGCTTTATATCAAAATATCAACAAACTTAGTTGAAATGCCCGATTGTCAAAAGAATTCGTAAGTACTAGAGCACCCAACGTTGGCATAATCTTTTCATCTAAGGGGAATCCGGTTGTCAGACATGCTTTAATACCAATTTCATAAAATTACTGTCAAACATTTTACAATAAGTAACTGAGGTCGCTTTGATGTTTTTATTTGAAATTTAAAAATCTTGTCAACACTTTCAACAATGATTATTAACTGTAAGTTTAGGGCAATACAAAATGCTGAAATAGGCTCAACATTTAGTGTCCTTTAAACAATCTAAATGGAACTTTGCTGTGAAATAAGTAAGAAAGCCAATGTTTGAACAATTTTAAATTAGCACAGAATTTCCTACGTTGCGTGTATATAAGATAGTATATGAATTTGATAGTTTGAAATTAATTCTTCCAATCGTTCAAAAATGTCCACTCGAGCTATGGCTATAAAGTTTATCGCAATATTAACCAAAGTGCGCTATTAGTAATTATTAACTGATATGATAAAATAGACTCATAGAAGTGATCCTTTATAATTTACAGTTTTGTGTTTTGTCCGCCATTATTGGCATTCTCTTTCTCTAGACGATATCAATTTGTAAAACATAAATGGAAGAAAACAGAAACAAAGTTGTTTAAAGCGCATTTTAAATGAGTGGTGAAATTCCTTTCATCCATTTTATACCGTACTGCATAGCTTGCGACTTTGATAAGGACTTGAACATTGCTTTTCCTTTTGTTGTATTAGTTGAGAGACGTTATTGATCAGAAATATCAATACATTTCGGATGTCCTGTTGTATAGCTCAGCAGGTTTCATTCGTTCACTACTATTAATATCCTTGGCAATTTCAAATATGGCATACTGTATATAGTATGTATACTGTCTGTCTGCAACATACGGAAACGTCAATAGTAAATATTGCTAACGTCTTGGATGTTTTGTGCTGCATAGCGATGCATTTATCCCGTGTATATAATGCGCCCAGTTACTCAAAGTTTGAGCAATGGCATAAATAGAAGAATGTGTAAATGTGGATGAAGTCGGTTGATAAAATGCAATGTTATTTCTATATATTTACTTGTCTATAGTGCGTAGATTGAGAAAATTTGAAGCATTGGTATTACAAACGGCTATTAGGGCAGTATTAAATTAAAGTGAATTTTTGTCAAAAAACAAATCGAAATTCATTAGTTGCAGAACATACATTACATACTAAACATACACACGGTAGATTAAACAAGTTATAGTAAACAGAGCTCAAGTTATCAATGTTAGTTCTACAATTAATTGCAGTAGGGTTTTTTTTTGTATTTCAATCATTTCTAAGCACAGTCTTTTTACTTCGTTTTACGATAAAGTAAATATTGGATTCACCCCAAAAATTCGAAATTGAGTTTTCAACAGATCTTCACTTTTGGAATATCCTGAACCCAAAAAAGCATGTTTTTGCTGATTGGGCTGTGTGTCTGTCCGTGTGTCTGTCTGTCTGTGTGTCTGTAAACAGAATATCTAAAAAAGGAGCTATGACGTTGAAACTTCATATATAAGTTTTATGTACTATATAGATGCTACAGCAAGTTTTGAAGAAAATCGCATAACCAGAAGTATGGTGTTTACTCTTGTGATTTTTCAGTTTTTTTTCGATATTTTCAAAAACGGCTCTAACGATTTTTTTTTCAAACTTTACATTTTTAATGGGTATTGATGTGAGATAGGTGAGTTTCCAGTTGAATACCTCTAAAATGGGTTCCCTTTGTTTTTTAAATTTTTTTATTAACTGCTATTTTAAATAAAACATCCGGTATATTATTACATTTTTGAATTCAGCTTAAAATTTTAGAGAAAATTTGTCTTTTGAACTAAGGCTCTATTTTGTACCGTTTTTGTAGAATTTGTAATTTTTGACAAATCCTTAAAAATTAAAGTCAATTTTTGGGGTAATTATGAGATCGCTGTAAAAGTATCACACCAGATTTTTTTTATTATTTTCCTTATGTAAACTTGCAGGCGTGTTAAACTCAAAATTCTGATAATTTTCACTGAGATTGTCAGCATTTTTTTGTTAGATGATAATACGCTATTAATTCTAATATAATATTTTTGTTTATTAATTCTATTTCTTAATAGTTGTTTAGTTTGACATATGTATTGCTCTGGCTATACAAGGTGTTGTATTTATTTACTTTTTAATGAACTATTATTTTTGATTCTTAATTTGTCACACGTTGGGCCGTCATAAATTTGCTAAGGTTTACGTTGTGGCGCCTTATAGGTATATGCTATGTAACTTCAGGTATAGTGATATTAATATGTCTTTGAATTATATTTTTACTTTGTCAAATTAAATTTGCCCTATTTGTGTTCAGAATATCAATAATTATTATTTGTGCTAGCTCCTGAAAAATCAGAGGTGGATTCCTTTATCTAGATTGCTTATTTCTGAAAGTTGTGTCAACTATATGTCTAACAGATTTGAAATTCAACTGACAAATACCAGATTGTTTCTCTAGTATACAACAATATTAAAAACAAAAAGTAATTCTTTAATAACTAATTCACTGTTATAGTTTTTATTTCCTTTTATAGTAATTACACCTTGCTGTTCAAATCACGCACCTTTCAATTGGTCCCAACAATGTCCAGATTGTCAACTAACCTGCTCCTCTTCGCCTACTGATCCAACCTCTCACACATCTTCCTGCAACGACAGACACTACTGACAGACAAGACGTCCTAACTGTCCAGAATCAGCAACTCAAACCTTCCCTACAGCATGCAGCCAACAGACCAAATCTGCAGACACCTACTTCCAATACTGCCTCTGTCAACTTCTTGGAACGTGCCTTCTTAATTTATGGTCCTCCTCTGGAGCTCCTCCTTATCACCAAATTGCTTGACGTAATCCTATTCGATTAATGTATTATGTCAAATGTACTTTTCAAATAAACTTGACTTATTATTCTTCTCCAGTTATTCACATTTGTAGATTAATTCTACTTGCCATTAGTTTTACCACATATTTGTAATTTTCCTTAGTTTTATGTATTTAATTATTCTTCTTGGTTTATATTTTCTTTTAACTTCACCACGCAAAATGTATTATTACCCTTTTTATTATCCAAACAGTTTCTCAATAAAATAGGGTTTATATTTTATATTTTAATCACACCAAATTATTTGTGCTACATTTTTCAAAATTTGTTATTTCCTTATAATCAAAACAAAGTCCTTACCTATCTCAATTTTTCTACTTTTACACTCTATCTCGTAATAATATTTGATTTACATCTACTAATTTTATAACTTTATTACAATTTAGTATTTGTCATTCCCTTCAAACCTTAATTTTTAAAATATTTTATTATTTTCGAATCCATGTTTTTCAAATAGCCATTTTCCACTCAATTATAAATTCTATTTTACTTTGTAATTGCATAATAATTATTCACATTTTCCCCTGTGTATATCATTATAGAATTACAGTTATTGCTGCTAATTTGAAATACTAACTTGGACTGCATGTTTAAACCAGTTTTATCTTTTAAATTAGTAAAAACAAATTAAGTATATTATTATGGATGTCACATACTATATTATGATATTTTTAAGTTTATTTTAATTTTTTTTCCCGGAAGTTTTGATATATAGTGAATAGAAATCTCTTTTTTTTGATAAAGTATTAGAAATGATAAATTTATTGCCTAAACAATTTGATTATAAATCTATTGATTGGTTAAATATTTTTGTGTTTTCAATTTTATTAATACCAGTGTCAATTTGTTTCTAATAAATTTCAAAGCCAATTTAATTTTTATTGAAATATTGGCGATTCCTTCAAAACGTTTTGTGGAATTGTTAAGAAGACAGTTGGATAGCTCTACTGGATTATTGATTATACTCTTTTTGTATTTAATTGTTGTATTTTAATTAAAATGTTACTATCTGTTTGATTTTATGCTTTTACGGTATCAAATTCTTAGTATATCACCATGATTTTGTCGGTATAATGTTAAATCTAGGAAGTTCATGGATGCGTTATTGGTTTCATTTTCAAATTTTCACATCACATTTAAATGTTGGATTTACATTGTTAAAAATATTAATATGAGTTTCGATCGAAGATCTGTTGCCATTATGATATCATCAACATGTCTTAAATAAAGAGAAAAATTAGTGTTTTGTTTGCGTATATTTTAGTTTTGTTTCCTTCTAATACGAGATTTGCAATTATAGAAGAAACAGAACAACCCATTCAACAACCAAAACTTTGTGTATAAAGTGATGGCGAAAAAGTTTGGATCAAATGGGACAAATTAGAGTTTTTTTTTAAATCAAAACCCTGGTCATCTGAGGTGGTTAAAAAACATTACAATTGGGACAAACAAAAGTTTCCACGTGACCTCCGTTATCTGTCAAATTTTACATTATATAATCATAATTGCGGAAAATGCATTTACTAGCCAAGATAGAGAAAAAAATACTAATAAACGTTGTTTCCTATCTGATTTCCTATCTAAATACGAAATTTTCAGCTCAGCAATTTATAAAAAAATAAAATGTTTAGAATATGTAAACTAAATTTTTAAAAATCTCATTTGGACAACTGTAAAAGAACATTTACAAAATAGATATTATCATGAAAAATATTTTTCCTAAAAAGCTCTTGCATTAAAAACGTAAAAAAATAGAACATATTACCTTGCTGTAAATAATAAAAAATCTAAAAGAATAACTAACACCTATTATTTTTTTTAATTATAAATCTCTAAAGTCTATTATTTTGAATGAAGTCTTGGTATGTAAAATTCTGAAAAATATTTAGAAAATTAAAAATCCAATTTTTGCGAATGTAACTAAAAGAAAAAAAATTTTTGGCCATTCCAAAACCTCATTGAAATATTACTTAATTTCCGAAAAATTGCACTTTTTGGATTTTGACAATTTCGAAAAACGCCATTTTCCAACTAAGTAAAAATCACTTGGTGTATCTGATAGGGGCTAAATAGGTTTTCAAACAAGCACAAATTATTGCAGTCAAATGTATTTTTTTTTCAAAAATCAAAAATTAATATTTTACCCATTTGATGTCGATTTTTTGGAGGTTACTGTATATTGTTATAAGAAAAATAAGTGGTGTGTAGAATAAATTCAACTGCTTGAATGAAATCATTTAATGGAACGTTATTGTGCTTTTAATCCTTTTCCAATTATTTCTAAGTATTTAAAGCAAAACAAAGTATGGTTCTTGTTAAGTTTAATGTTGTCAATGTGTTCTTTGAATTTCCAAGACTCTTGAATGATAAATGTATTAAGTAATTTTGATAGATGTTTAGACACATTATAAGTGGGACTCATGTAAGATGCAGTCGTCGTTTGAGTCTCAGAGTGTAAAGTTGTTGTGCTCTAGTGATATCAAGCGGAACACAAGAGTAAGTAACCTACGGATTAACAGCTGACAGGATAAGCTATTTTAACCTGCATATATTTATATTTATACAAGAATCACATAAATAACTAAATTTAAATAAGCCGTTATGGCTTACTATCAAAACGCCCCATTTCAACAAACACAACAATGCGAAGCGATGCAAGCGGAGCAGATCACAGGCCCCACATCTAATAATCAACAAATTTCAAACCAGCAGATGCCGTCCACAAATTTTAGTAGTCCTTATATCCTTTTTCAACCTCAAACTAAAGTCTCTCAGGAGCAAGAATGGCAACAAGTAGAAAACAGAAAACGAAATAGAAACGCCGATAAACCTGAAGAACACTCAAAACAAGCTAAAACGGTTAACTACTGCTTAAATGAACCAATAGCACTTACAAATCGATTTAAGGATTTAGAAAACAAAAATTCAGCCAACAATGCAGATCAAAATGTAAATAAAAAGGACCCGAAACCGCCACCGATCTACGTATCTGGAGCAAAATTCATGCCACCATTACTAGAACTACTGGAGAATATAGCAAAAAATGACTATGAACTGAAAGTATTATATAATGACGAGAAAAAATTCTGCCCAAAACCTTTGAAAAATACAGTGCAATAATTAAAGCCCTAACGGAGAAGAACACGGAATTCCATACTTACAAAAGTAAGCAAGAACGAAGCTTCAGAGTTGTTTTGCGGAATTTTCATCCTACAACTGACCCAAAAACTATAAAGGAAGCTATTGAAAGACACAATCATACCGTTATAAATATCTCTAATATCAGAGAGCAAGGTGATTTGAAAAAGCACTACCTCTATTTTATGTCGAATTGAAGCCAGCCTCAAACAACAAAGACATATATAATATAGATAGAATGTTACACTCAATAGTAAAATTTGAACCGCCCTGACCAAAAAGAAAAATACCTCAGTGCAATAAGTGTCAGAGACTAGGACACACCAAAAACTTCTGCTAGAGAAGTCCACGTTGCGTCAAGTGTGCAGACAACCACTTAGCCACACAATGCCTACGTAAAACGAAAAGCCCTGACGTAAAATGTATTAACTGCAGCGGGAATCACCCGGCCAACTATAAAGGTTGCGAAGTATATAAACAACTACAACAGAAAACATTTTATGTTCTCAGACAAAAACAAATAATAAATAGAGGTCAATCTCTACTAATCCAGCCGGGTGTTACATATGCCCAAATAGCCGATGGCAGAGCACAACAAGCACAGGTCATAAACACAAATCATCGACAGACAGTAGTATCATCCTCCCAACAATCTAATGGAATATCCGAACTGAAACAAATTATGAGAAGCCTTATGGAACAAATGTCAACTATGTTAAACATACTAACAAGTCTTGTCACAAAAATGTCCTAATGGCCCAGTTTCTTAAATTGCACTTTGAAACACAAATGGCCTACAACAACATAGAATTGAAATTAGAACATCTATTCAACAACACCATATCGACGTTATGCTAATCTCTGAAGCACATTATACCGTAAGAAGCTATTTAAAAATACATAACTACTCCATCTATGTCACGCCACACCATGATGGAACAGCACATGCAGAAACGGCAATTATTGTAAGAACCTCGTTAAAACACCATGAAGTGAATAAATACTTCGAAACACAAGCTACTACAATTGTAATAGAAGACTGGTTAGGGCCATTAACACTATCAGCTGCTTATTGTCCACCGCGACACGCAAGCAAACAAGAGCAGTATGCTCACTATCTAAATACCCTTGGACATCGTTTCATTGCTGGCGGTGATTTTAATGCTAAAAATACATACTGGGGTTCAAGACTGAGAAACCACGAAGGGTAGAGAACTGTTGAAAGCCATAACCGCAAACAACTTGAGTTTTCCCTGTACTGGTGAAACAACTTACTGGTCCTCTGACTTAGACAAACTGCCTGACCTCCTGGATTTTTGTATCACTAAAAATATAAGTATGAATTACCTGTAAGCTAAGTCTTGCCTCGACCTCTCGTCTGACCACTCACCAGTTCTCATTACTCTTGGTACTCGAATACTGCACACAGAAAGACCACCATCGCTTTCCAATAAAAAAAAACTGATTGGGACTATTTTAAAACTAGAGTGTAAAAAACGCTACAACTAAACATACCTTTACAAACAGAAGAAGTTCTAAGAAATGCAGTCGAATACTTTAATCGAACTGTACAAGAATCTGCGTGGGAAGCTACACCCAGAGAGTTTGAAATACCAAAAAAGATTGACTGTCCAGTATTAGTTAAAAAGAAAGTTGCTGAAAAAAGAAAACTAAGACGTCGATGGCAAACTACAAGGGCACCGATTAACAAGCTAAATCTCAACAGGGCTACAACCGAGCTTAAACAACTACTGCATAGTTTAAAAAACCAATCAATACAGCATTACCTGAAAAATGTATCTCCCACTGAAGCAACCGATTACTCTTTGTGGAAAGCCACAAAAAATAAAGAGAAATATTCAGCATATCCCACCCCTTTGCAAGGAAGACGGAACCTGGGCAAGAAATAATTCCGATAAAGCATTGGCATTTGCTAATCATCTAAAAAAAGGTTTTGAACCCTACCCATCAGAAACTACACCGGAAGAAGAAAACGAATTCCACCATTTCCTAGAGGCACCTTTCCAAATGAGCCCTCCATGTAAACCCTTAAAAAAAGAAGTAAGTGTCATTATCCGAAACTTAAAATTCAACAAAGCACCAGGCTATGATCTAGTGACAGGAGAAGTTCTTAAAGGGTTACCAGAAAAAGGCATCATGCTTCTTACCAAGATGTTCAATGCAATACTCAGAC
>CALNHX010011202.1:0-34012 GCA_940337035.1 Agriotes lineatus
ATTCTAATGCATACCACTGAAGAAAAGATACAACACACACAAGTTGTTTCTACTTTTTAGTTGCATACCTACATTCCGGTAAAATTAATTTCTTATTAGCAAGTACCTAATTTAAATTCGTATGTTAACTCGTAAAATAAACGCTCTAATCTAATCTATTGATTTCATTGGTAACTATGAAAGTGACATGTATGATTGAGCGTAAGAGATGTAAGAGTGTGAAAAGTTTAAGACTTATTCATTATCAAAAATTATTACTTTAATCCCTAGCGCAAAAAAAGGACTTTTTTTTTTAAATATAAATAAATATTATATTTTCACCTCTGTAGAAAAAATATGAGTGATATATACGAGTGCGAGAGAGATGGGATTATCTCATGCGCGTGGGTTTATCTTAGTAGTAATAGTATCATGAGTCAGTATCTACCCAAAAATCCAGGGAGGGGCGGGGGGACGAATTTCGTACAGACAAATTTCCGTGAAAATTTACGATGTTTTATGAAGCCTTGGAATGATGGTATCAGACTTTGGTTTTCCTAGGGTACTCCGTCCCGTGTGGGGAGGCTCAAACACCGCAAAAAGTGTAAAAAAAAAACAAAATTTTTTGTTCTTAAAGATGTCTGTAAAGATTTTTATCATTTTCGCAGATGACATTTCCCTCTTACTCGTAAGTAGTACTCCCAAATATTCCACGAAGGTAGATGTCAGGGGGTAACTTTCAAATTTAATCCGCTAAAAGGGTAGTTCGAATGGTATTCGAAGGATTAATGCATAAAACCAATCATTTGGCTACTGATACTGTCAAATTAATTTATTAAATGTCAAACGTGGGCTGAATAAACAGTAAGTTTGTGTTTCACACTGAATAAACACCAACTTGGTGTTTATCATTGTGTTTTACCCTAAATACACCACAACTTTGTGTCTAATCAGCGTAAAACCATTGCTATTGGTCAAAATTTTATTTTTTTAAATATTAATTAAGGAATTCTAAAATTTCTGTATTTGAATTAAAAGCTGTATTTTTAAAAGTCGATGATTTAGATTTAAACAAAAATTCAAAATGCATTCAAAATATTCACCTGATGTTAAATATTATATAATTTGAAGTAAAAGACCAATTCAATCGCTACTGATCTGTATCAATAGCTTATGGGATTTTTAAACATTAAAAATATCTGTAAATGGATTTACACGCTGGGATTCGAACTCCGCGCTACCAGGAAAATGGAATTAATATTTCGAGCTCAATTTCTAGTCCGCCACTCGAGTCTACCGCTTGCAGCCGTTGAACAACTGTGTTACGATCATACTCCAACTGTACAAGTTTCTGCCGCGTTATAAAAGCACCATACTATTATGTCCCATTTGTGATATTTAACCTATATCTGCTAGGTCTCATTTTCATCAAGGATAAAGCCTAAGCTATGTGCAAATTATTACTTTTATCTATTTCTCAATGAAAGAAAAAATACACAAATTTTTATTTTTTAGGGTGATTACCCTATATATATTTCTCCGAAATTTACTCGATTTTATGCCAAGTAGACATATAGGGACAGACGGACAGACAGACAAACAAACGGAATTGACAAAACCTGTTTTTCGTCCTCTTAAGGACCGTGAAACGTGAAGATCGGAAGAAACGTCGGAAAGTGATCTTTTCGCGATTATAATACTTCCTTCATCTTTTAAACGAGGGAAGTAAAAATCATAATGAATACGGCTTACGTTGATTTTACTACTTCCCTCAGCTGAAAAACGAAGAAAGTATACTGTAATTGTGAAAAAATCACCTTCCGAGATTTCTTCACATTTTCACGTTCAAGGTCCCCAGATGACGAAAAACATGTTTTCTCAAATTCGTCTGTCTGTCTGTTGGCGGTATAGCTCAAAAACTATTTGTTCAAGGAAGACAAAATTTTGCATGATCGATGTCTACGTATCTCGAAACCGAATATACTTTCGGTCATAAATATACAGGGTGAGCACTTTGAAAAATGAAATACTGCCTATTTTTACTTTTAACTCGACAACTACTCGTATGAGTCAAATAAAAGTAATATTTTTTATATAGCTCAGGTTTTACCCTTGATGAAAATACGCGGAGTTTGGACTCAACAGATACAGAGTGAACACCTTAGAGAAATTTGATATTGTTAGTTTCAAAATTTCCAAAATTTTCCATTTCATCAGATTTTATCAATTGTTAAAATATTAATTGCTTACAAAGTATGTTAATCTCTTTGAAAATTTTATTTCTGATCACATATAACAATCTGCAGTACTAAATTACCACCTACTAACATCAAAAATGCTAATAAAAATATAAAGTATTACAAAATTTTACACACAAATATTTTTAAAAATCGTAGGGCTTTTATATTAAATTCAGAACTTCGTTGGTTTATAGATTCTGCGTTGCGACAAAATTGTGTAAACAAGATTTCTTCCAATTTATTTTCCAAATAAAGTAGCTCTGTGATGCAACAAGTATCATGCACCGTCAATAGAGAATTTTTCATTTGAACAAAGGATTGCAACTACACTTTTTATTAAGGTTCCAAAAACGTCAATACATTTTATATAGGTGGACATGGGTTTTTCTAATTTACTAAATGAATCAGTACCAGCTGATGATAGAAACGTTTTTTATTGGTTATTGAACGTCACATTAGTGTATAACGACAGAAGCGAGTAGACTACTGATACCTATTTAGTAATTTAGCAAGTCTATCAGTTGATTTTACTAAAAAATCTTATCTAAGGCAACTTTTCTGTTAGTACTTGGCGACTGCTGGAAAATAATTGCGTCAAATATACACTGACCGCCAAAATGTAGGCATGAAATGGAAAAAAATATAAAATTTTTTTTTGTTTACGCTAATAATGTGTGCTTGTGTGAAAGCCATTTATCCTTTATCAGTTCTACCGAGTGATTTTTACTTAGTCAGAAAATGGCGCTTTCCCAAATTTTCAAAATCCAAAAAGTGCTATTTTTCGGAAATTAAGCAAGATTTCAATGAGATTTTTTATCGTGTGTTAGTTTTAGCTAATTGAACAATCTTAAGGCCAAAAAACAGCATTTTCTTTTTAAATTGTGTGAAATATTTTCAAAATTTCACATACCAAGATTTAATTTCAAAATACATTTGTTTTGTAAAAACGAAAGAATTATAACTGGAAAAAACAATAGAAAATGTTAGATCTTTAAGGAGAAATATTTTTCAATGACAATTAATATATATTTAAATAGCGTCTAAATACTCTAATCTACCCCTGTTAATGAATTATTTTCACAAAAATCCTGTAAATGTTCTTTTACAGTTGCCTAACTGAGGAGATTTTTTTTGTTTATTCAGTTTACATGTTCTAGTCAATTAACAGGCAGTTATAACAAGTATTGTTTAATTAGATTGAAAGTTTTACAAAAGAGAACTGATTTAACGAGGTATTTAAAAGCACTTTTTGAATACATACTTAAAGTAACAACAAAAACATTACTAATTTAACAGAAATTTTGTATAGATTTAGAATTTTCTGAAAATTTTGAGCTATAATTTTGTATTCAGATAAAAAAACACATTTTCAACATTATTTTGGTAAAATGTTTCTTTATCTTGGCCAGAAAATGCATTTTTCGCAATTATTTACAAAAAGTGTAAAATTTGAGACAACGGGAATCACGACAACTTTTGTTTGTCCCATTTGTAATCTTTTTTCCATCACCTCTGATCGCTAAGTTTGATTTTTCAAAAAAACTCTAAATAATAGTAGTTTATTTATTTAGAACGAAAAGTGACATTTTAAAGGACGAGCGAAAGTTGTTTACGACCGAGGCGTCAGCCGAGGACGGAATTACTTGTGAGGACTTAAAAACACTTTTCGTTCGTGATTAATACAACGGTTTATTTCATACTGCAAGTTTAATGAATTTTAAATAAAAAGTTGTAAATCACTTCAAATTTTATGTCAACAACTGACGTATAATTTTAAAGTACTTAAACTTTAATATTTTACTTTAAAGTACTAAGACTTTAATGTTCCATTTTTTGTACCATAAATAGTCCGAAAATAGTACATTGTGTATCAATGAGGAAAAACGTAACATTCTCAGACGACTGTGAATATTGTTGGGCGAGGCGAATGCCGAGCCCAACATCACAGGAGTGTGGGAATGTTGATTTTTGTCCAAGATACACATACTATTTTTCCGCCAATCGATACGAGTAATTAAAAAAAATAGGAAATAGTATTCGAATATTCCCTGCCTAGGCCGGGAATATTATTCCTGTACAGTTGTATTGTAAATTACCTAGCAACGGCTGATATAATGGAATGTTTGAATTATTCCTGTACAGTTTTATTGTAAATTACCTAGCAACGGCTAATGTAATGGAGTGTTTGACTTTGCTCAACAAAATTTTGTCAATAATGTGACAGTTCTAGTACGATTGGCGGAAAATGTAATTTTTGACATCAGTATGAAATAAATTATTTTCCCATTTGATGCCAACATTTTGGCGATCACTGTATATTGGAAATAAAAATACGATAGCAACACTTACATTTATGGAATTTATGTATCAATTTAATAAAACAGCTGTGTAAGTGTGCAGAAATCATAGAATAGACCGACCATGCGATCTTTCATATCAATTTGGATGATTAAAATCAGCAAAGACGACAACGAAAACAGAAGATGAATGCAGAAGCTCTTTTCACATTTTTTTAATAGGTCCAATAATCCCGCCACTTTAGTGATGTAATATACAAAATCAGCAATTGAGGCTAGAGTCTATTTTGTTTTTTTTTAATTGGTGTGATGGCTTGTAGCAATAATTAATTGAATGGCAAAAAAAAATAATTTAAAAATACACTATAATTAAATTCAAGCATATATTTTGCTTAAAAACTTGACCTTTTAATGAATGGCGAAAGGAGATCGATTTTCATTCCTACATGTCGATATAATTGATTTCGTCGGCTTTCCTTTTGAAGGAAACGTCGAGTGCATGCCAAATCTGGACAATTATGGTAGGTTATGAAAGTTTTTGGATACTTCATAGATGGTTAACGAAAGCGGCAAAGTTGTGTAACAGTTAATTTTTTTTATATTGCTCCACGCTCCAATTGTTTGGGAGAATGTGTGTAAATGTTTGGGTTAAATCCATGTTCAATAAAATACGACAAACTAATTGACGTAAAATGCATTGTTCTGTGTTGGTACAATGTACATACTTGCACCTAGAGTTGTAAATAAACAATCTGTTCTCTGAAAGTATATAAGCTGCAATTTTTAAGCGAGTTTATTCTTTCTTTTGTCTGCGAACAGTATTTTTCAATTAGTGCATGTTAAGTTAATAATATGTCTGTTGAGGTATGTACAGATCTTAAGTTTTGCTTTATTTGTTGAGCAATTTAATAATTTAATAAATTTAATTTTGTTGCCAAACCTGGAGATGAAAATCCCCCACTTTATCAGGCTCCCTTTGCAACCCTCGTTAAAGTGAAACGTAAGCACGGTACACCACTGTTTATTGTTGATATGCAAATCTGAAAAGGCACCCCAATATCAATTTTTTTTATTTTTTTTATTGTTGTACCACGAAAACAAGGTTTATTCTCCACAAACAGACAAAAATCTAGTAATAAAAAATATGTGACTCAAATTTGTTCACTTCGGGTCTAATAGCCCATAAAAATCGTTCAGCTGATTTAAAACCTGATTAACATTTATTTCTTTATAAATGCAACAGTAACTTTTCTAATATAAAGGAATTTAAGGAGATGAACATTATCATTGGAATATTTTATGTACGACCGGGTGGAATTGGTCACTTTATACCTTATTTTTGAGGGCGTAATGTGTCACTTTACAGCCTGCTTAGTGTCTAGCAGTGACAATTAGTGATGTTGTAGGTTGTCGAAATTTATAAAAAATATAAATCTGGTTTTAATTTTGAATATTCCAGGCTGTATATTAAATGTTGTATGCATCTCGTGCTTAATTAACGTTTATGGCCCTTGCCGTGCAGAGCCCGCGGCTACGCCTTGGGCTGTAATTTTCACGCCGCGGTTCATAAACGACTTGTTACGCCCTTGATACATAAATAACTATTACTTGATTTGCCATACAACCTATAATTCTCGCAGCTATTAGTGTAAGTTGTTACGATTATTATTAGTTGATCAGATAAAATGCTAAGATTTTTTTGTGTTATTTCTTTAAATGGGAAAGACGGTAAAGCGTTTTTTGAAAAGAAATGAATTATTAAATAGACGAACATGCGAATCTAATGGTTAAATCAAGACGATAAGCCAGATGATGTGTAAGCGATATTTGCATTCAGTAGAAGACCTTTAAAGTTACATGCAGTACTAGTGAACCACCTGAGATACACTTCGCTTCGCTAATTACACGATTTAATTAAATTAGATATAATTTAATTTTACTTTACTTTTTTCGTACTTTTTTGAAAATAAAAACCGGCCTACGATCTAAGTCTAAAAATTTGCAAAATTTTAAGCTATCATACTATTTAGTCGGTCCAGTATCTTCGGAGGAGATAGCGAACAAAGAAAGATACCACCGATTTTATGGTATTGATAAGAAAAACTGTCATGAATAATATGTAAATACCATGTGTCCAAAACGAAATTCCATAAAAGTTGGCAATGGAAACCAAAACTAGAAGCATTAGAGACAGCAAACTTTCCATAGCAGATTATAATATAAACTTATGACAACAACAACAATGACAGTTAATGAATTCTAAAGCTTGCTGTTTACATTAATTTTAGTTTCCATGGTATGTAATTTCTTTTTGAACACACAGTACGAGTTTAATCATTACCAGTGGCGTGACATCAGCATAAGAAGGCCGAATTTCGTTTAAATCGTCTAGGTGCAGAGTGTTTGCATGTGTTTCTAACTTTAAAAATAATTCTTGAGCCTTTAGTCCTACTCCATTCGATTTATTTTGTAATAGACAACGATGATTCAAAGCAGGAGCCATAATTTTGACTATTCAACTCTAGTATATGTAGTGCAATATCAATCCCAAAATTTAACTAGTCACTTATACTTCATAACCTGATTGTTTCCAAATTGTTTATTACAGTTTTACTGAATGTATAAAAAAGAGTAAGTTTTGATGTAGGCGATATGTGTTAGTTCTTTGATTCTGATTTGACTGTATACTTGTGATCATGAAAACGAAAGCTGCAGTAGTCAAAGAAGTACCAACCTTATTCACGTTAGTATAATTGTCGCGACAACCATGACTTAAACACTTCGCAATGGTGAAAATATCCTTCTACCAGCACTTGCACAAATATGGTATATAATTGCAATACAGTACTATTTACTTTATTCATCAATAACTGTTTTAAAACGCTTCGCCATACGGTGCAAATGCATTTATTTCATAACCGCTTGTAACGGATATTTACGTGTTTATTTGTGAAATACTGATGGTAAATCACTCACACGCATACCATCAAACACTAACGAAGGCACTAAGTGACGTGCGTGTTAAAAAGTTCAATTATGATTGATAATTTCAATTAATATGCAGCTACAATCAGTGCTAATCGTCTTTTTTAGCGGACGTCAAGAGCCCGTGACGTCAGAGAGCTGAGGACTTTATTTAGGTGGTGTTGGCTTAACCAGCGCGTCATAAGACGTACCTTCAGTCTTTCTTCTTCTAGCACTTAATAAGCCTTTCTTCTGGGATGGGTGATACACCTACTTGTCGGGTGGTTCTTGAGTCTCACCCATCCAAAAAATCTTCAGTCTTCAGTTACTGTATTAAAATGAATACGTCGTCTTTAAAATAGGTAAAAATATTTTCGTAAGAAGATTGAAGTAGTCAAACGAAATGCTTACTAATGCGAATTACATTAATTCTCAAAGAGAAAAAATATTGCAGTCGGTAAGGTTCGAACCTACGCTCCTGATTCTAACCAGAGACTTACCTTGCTCGGCCAGACAGGCTACGTAACATGCAGGGTTATCGTTGTGCCGCGAAAGGAAGGGTGACGACGTAAGGAAGCGAGCCCGATTGTGAACGCCGCAATTTCGATCGATGACGATGAAGCGACGCACGCAGCTTCACTTACTTTTATAGTATATAATTGTGATGCTTTTTAGTTTTTTTTAAAGAAATGAAAGCATATAACCTGACATGAAAATATACGCTTAAAAATTAATTGTTCTGCAGCTTGAATTCCGTAATTTTAAAAAACAACAAAATGAGCTACGCTCAGTTTTAAAATGTCTTTAAACTTTTTTATTGCATTGTATTTCTGAATTAGATGTATCCAGACTGTAAAATCTGCCAAGAATCTTACAAACTGAGAAGACAGTAATAAATACAACAAACCTTGGCCTCAAATTCAGATCGGTATCCGACTGTTTTAAAGGTCGTCGTTTTCAAAATATAAATATTACGCAATCCCGTCTTTGTTTATTTTAAGAATGTAGTCTTATCAAATATTTAAGAACCAATTTGACATCTGGCTTATCGCGATTGAATTTTAATTTGCCCAATTTATCAAAGGCGCACAAAGTTTGTTTGAGGGACGTCTCTAATTGCACTTGACTTGATCCACTTGTGTCTAATCATAAATTTGGTCCTTGACAATGCCAACATGTGTAAGCGTAAAATTGTCACTCGAAATTGCCGTGAGCAGCTCCTACGGCTTCCACGTGGATCTGGAAATAGCTCTTCCGTGCATCTTTCGTCTTGAATGTGACGTCATGTGGTGAACTCTTACTAATATGCGGATGTACCGAGAGATTGGAATGCTATAAGGACTGGAATGTCTTTGAGTAATTATATTCGTGTGGATTATTATTTGTAATCATAGTTCATCACATACATTTATATTTACTGTTTAGCGACTAGTTCTTAAATTTTGTCATTACTAAAGCTTTTTGAATCGTGAAAAATCGAAGGATGCTCTTGACATTTGTTTAAGTTTGTAGGAAAACATTGTAATAATCTCAGGCTATGGTCTGCACTACTATGAAAACCAAACAAGCTTTAAATTTCATTAAACCGCCAAAGGTATTGAAAAATTATCTGTACCCACGTGTGTAAACTGCTAGGTAACCTCTTTATAAATATCAAAAAAAATTGTCACATTTAATCTCACTTATTGCACGTTCGTTGTTGTAAAGGTAATTAATGTAATGCGATGGTAGTTATGTAAGAAACATTGCAATTAATTTTAATTTAAAATACAGTGACAATTAGCAAATGTTTTTACTTATTTTAATAGTAAATGTGGATTAACTAGGTGATTTTTTACTTTTTGCACTTAGCACTTTTATCATTAGTGTTTATTATAAAAAAATAAAATTGTTTACATTACTTTTAATAGCTATTTATGTAGCAAATACATAATATTGAACAATTCTATTTTATGCCGAGCGAGCTTTGCGAGCGAGGTCAATTAAGACGAGTCAATAAAGTCAGAGAATGTACGAGTTGCATACAAAGCTGTATTTTTAACTGCTAAAACCTAGAAAAGTCGAGCTTATAATTTTTTCTTGCGTTAGGCCAGTGGTTTATTTTTATCAACACAGCTGCGGTTCTGAGAGCCCTCCTTGCTTGAAAGCTGGGGAGGTAGCTAGCCTTGCCCGTTTATACTGTCAAACTGATTTCATATATTGGAAGATGAGTGAGATAAAAAAATCGTGTTAATTTTTTAAAAGGTGGATGAATAATTGAGCTTCCTCCTTCGTGTAATAAACAGGAGAAATTCTATAATAGGAAGTTAGACAGTGTAGATAAAGTAAACTGATTAATGATTTAAAACTCAGAACTTGGTACAAAAAGGTTAATATACAAAGATATTTTTGTATTACCTGTAATTTTTGGGATAAGTTTTTTTGATAATTTTTCTAGAAAAAATAGTTTAACTCACTTCAGAAGCTTAAGCTTCGCTTTCACTACTTGAATGTATTTAAGTACTTTATTTTATAATTAATTCACCTCTTTGTGTATATTTTATCCCAACTTGAGCAGAATTAATTTTATTCATAGCATATTTAAATATTTCACTATTCAGGGGCATTTAACGACGTATATGATTTGAATTTTAAAATATGAACTTGCTTTTATCTATTTTTCTTACGTCAGACCCCTAAATTCAATAACATCCTGCGTTGCAGTCTATAGATTTTAGATTAAATTGTTTGTTTGGCAATTTTCAGGTAATCAATGAATATGTTTAGTGGTGGGACATTGTAAAAGGTCAGCAGTATGGTGTGTCTGCATTTTATTTCAAAAACTCCATTATTCTATATATATCTACGGTTTTCAGATTAGGTTAGTCAACTTTCCACACCCATGTAGAATACATTATTTAAATTTTCTTTTTTCCACATTATATAATCGCCGAGAGTAGCTTAAAGAAGAAAAAACCAGATATTTCTACGAATAACAGACGAAAGTACGTCGCTAAAACTTTTATTGCTCGATTTGCATTGACGCATGCGATTTTTTGAAAGAATCCACGTAGCTATAACTGGCTTATGTAGGGCCATAAGTTGTTTTATTATATTTTTATATTGTATTTTAAAACAAAACGGGATAGAGTTACTCATCCAAGCCTTTAACGGCATAGCAATTATCTTCTTAGTTGGTTAACAACACCAACTTTATGACTTAATTGCTTTAATCCTTGCAATGTTGATTAATATTAACGTTTTTAAATATTATAAAAGATTTATTTTTACTCTTTTACTTCTTTTGATGTAGACATATATGCCACCACTTCTCTATACTAAATTTCCATTTCTCTTTATGTAACTAATGACTTCAAGGATTGAACTATTATTGTTGAGATTGAAGAGGCAAAACTCTTCTAATGATCGGAAAGAGGAAGGCATTTATAGAGCTTTATAGGTGAGTATCGTTGCGGTTGCCTGAAGAGGGCGGTAGGCGGGGTTTTGAAATTAGGGCTTTCCAGGTGGAGGGAAGAGGAAAGCCTTCGTCTCGATTGCGATTATTAGGGTGTTTGTAATGCTCAATGGCTTCGCGATTTTTTTCTGCTGAAAAAGATTGGGGTTTGTAAATAATAGAAGCTTCATCGAAAATGATCCGCCCTCTTCACCCAATCGCGACGACACTTGCATATAAATCTTTGATTTCCTCCTTCCCATCGTCAGAAGAGTTTTTCCTCTGGCGTGGTTCACACGTTGAGTTACCATTCTCATTTGCGTACTTCCTGATGAACCCCCTTATGAAAGAGGGCGAAACGTTGAGTTATTCAATCTCAGTTATGACACGGTTCGAGCCCAGAAGTCATTCGTTACATAATGACAATAGCCATGAAAGTCTCAGAAACCTTCCATTGTCTTTTCGGCAGACTCCATCTCAGTATTTTCTCTCATCTACCGTCATCCATTCTGTTCGTATGCTCGAATTAACCTAACTGTCTCGTTTTGATTTTCCTGTCCATCTGCACAGATAGTACATCTGAAGACATTTTTAGCGTTACCGTTATCCCATGCTTCTGATATTTGTAGATCTATACTATTGTGTTATAAATTCATATCTTTGTTTGTGTTTTTCTCCCACCAAACCGAACTGAGTGCCCTTTATTTATCTGGTTTTCTATTTCATCTTTACTGTTACCCCTGTTTTTATCCCTGCAATATCTCGATGTTCTAAGTAGATTTCATTCATTTCTTCCATTTCTTCCTTAGATATTCTGCTGTTCTGCAAAGGAATTCTGCAGGTTAACATATTCTTCAAACGAATATTTGTAAATTTAATTGAAAATAGTAAATAACTAGGTGATACTTTCATGCTGGCACAGAATTATTTAATCGTAGTTTCCAAATATTATTAGGTGTATCTTTAGAACGAGAGATTGAAGACCAAATGTCCATATAAACGGTTTTTCTCATTTTAAGTCCCTAAATAAATTTACAAATTTTCGGATTACCTTTTCCGAAGATCGTGTATAGTACAGGAAGAGATAGCAGTAATATGAAATGACTCTATCAGAGTATTTCCAATTATTAGCTAGGTGGTGTTATTTTGGTGCAGTTATTGTCATAATATCGCAACTAGCAGGTCATTATAGGCTTTTTGTAGGTCTACAATGGAACCGTGCACAGTCTGGTTGTTTTATGTGTGGGTGAACCTACCTTGTGTATGTTTTTCTGGGTTATCAATGTTATCATGGCTTGCTTCAAGTGGATTACGGACGATCACTCTAGGCGGCTGTACTTATGACAACTGTACTCAAGTCGTATAGAGGCTGGAAACCTTCGCTTCGCATGTGAAAAAAGACACATAGAGATCTAATATTCTTTATTAAGGATAAATGGAAATGAATTACATACTTTTATACGTTCTGTGGCGTTTCAAAGACCATAATTGCGTGAGATGGTTGTCGGTGGCTTCGTTCAGCTTGCTCGGCGTTATGACGGCAGTTGGGCAAGGTTTTAGGTAACTAACGATGTACTTAAATATATGACGGCGTCGTCGGTCGTAGTGGCTCCTCTTGGCGTCGCGTTGTGGTACAATTATGCAAGATACTAGCAGCAAGGACGGCTGAGTGCTCGGCTTATGGCTCACGTAGTAGAAGTAACAGTACGGAAAGAAGTTAAGGCGGCTCACAATCTTACTAACAGCCAAGATACTGCGGTGTTGGATCGCGATTCACCTTTCAAATTAGGAGTTAGATAAGGAATCGGTGTAGACACTCTTCCAGTTGTTTTCGTATTTCCAACATATTGATTTACTTTATCAAATCATTCCGTAGAGCTGCCATTTTTATCTTTTGCATATTTTCATAGTCTTTACTGTGTACAACTTTAAATGTAATGCCTCTTTATTTTTACTTTTGTGCTCTATAGCAGAATACCTTTGTTTCTGTCTATGTTCACAGGTTTCATATCCCTCTTTGGCTGCTTCCTTTGTGCATTACTATTTTGCTGTTTTTATTGCGCTTTAATTTTGAAGATTACATCGATATGTATACTGCATAATAAAAAGCGTTGAGCCTTGTCTCTACGAAGTAATGGTTTGATCTACTTCCTTTGATTTATAGTAATGATGTAATAATACTTGGCAACTAATCAATCGAGGGCTTCTATAATCTTGTCAAAATGGAAAAAGAAAAAAGTAGTAAATATAAAAAAATTTAAAAAAAACAATAGTAATGTTGATTTTTAAAAGTAAATATGAAATTGTATAGTATAGTATAGTTTAAATTGTACTTAAGTTTTCTTAGTCAGCAAATTAATGTGATGCTAAAGAGATTAATTTCGCTTATCTTTTGTTTTTTTATGCGCAGCTAATACTATCATCTGTTTTCGAAATTACATCATTTAGGAGTACAAACACTGATGCTCTCGTGCAGCGCTGATAGCTGAATTACTGAATTATCCTCGACAGATTGCATCATGCGGCCGCGGTCAATAAATTTCCGAGTTGAAGATTCTTCAGCCGCTCGCGGTTGTTGCATCAGCCTGGAGTTCCAAAGAATTGTAGCGAACATATCGAGGCCAAGGCGAAGCCGTTTGCTCTCATTAAACAGCAATGCGGGCAATAACCGATCTTGATGAGTTACTAATGTCTGATTAAATTTCATGAATATTTGATTACCCGTTTTTTGAAAATCTTTTAATAGACAATTGTCAAATCTGTTTAGTTGAAAGAAATTCCAATTGCTATTGATTTTTAAAAAGGGCAATTTTGTTGTACGATTAATGATTTCTGGTCAGAGGTCAATGTCCGCTAAATATTAACATGGCATAATAAGATTAAACCAATTCCTCGTAAAGCAAGAGTTTATAAGTATTTATTTAGTGAAGATTAAAATTAAAACAAGTTATAAGTGACAATATGATAGAGAAGGGGGTTTACAAAAAGGGAAAAAAATAATCTAGGGAGTAAATCAAAATTTTTAATATTCTGCACACACATTGAGTTCAAATGTAACATCGAACAGTTACGGTGAGGTGGTACCCCTGATTATCAATTTTAGGCAATATGGACTCACTATGGTTTATATTATAAAAAATAGATTTTTAGATAAATTTACGTGTATACGATGTTTTATTAAAATTCTGTTTACATCATAGGGTATAAATTAGGTGGTTTTAGAGTTTGACAAACATATCTGTGTAACAATGTATTATCTAGAATTTAGAACAGGTATTAGACCGGAACTGACCTAATTAATTCAACTACAACAGTTTTAATGTAATTTCAATGCTATTTACATTTTATTATTTAAACAAAGATTGTATAACAAACTAGCTTTTGCCTGCGGCTTTGCTCGCGCAGGAAACCGTCTTAAAAATAAATGCAATTTTCGCAATCAACGTCCCAAAAAAAACCTCAATAACGACACTCGTATCGATTTTTAAGCTTATTTACCCCATTTCAACCCCTAAGGGGTTGATTTTCGGAAAATCGCGAAATACGTGTTGCTTATTTGTTTTCAGGAGTACTCCTACGAAGTTTCAAGTCGAAATGTCTATTTATTATTATTTTTCCATACAAAATTGGAACCCCCATTTTACCCCTTTACGGGTTGAATAGTGAAATATCCTTTCTTATTCCTTGTATACATCATAAAGGGAACCTCTGTGCCAAATTTCAGCTTTCTAGTTCCAAGGGTTTGGGCTGGGCATTGATGAGTGAGTCAGGACTTTTCTTTATATACGTATATAAGAAGATAAACATTAAAAATCTGGTGTGATACACGCACACAACTTCCTTTTACAGTTATCTTATAATTAGTCAACAATTTAATTTTAAATTTTTAAGCATTTGTCAAAAATTTTCAAAAATTACAAATTTTACAAAATACAGTGTTAGTTCAAGAGACAAATTTTCTCAAGAATTTTAAGCTAAATTTAAAAATGTAATAATATACCGGGTGTTCTATTTAAAATAGGAATTAATAAAAAAACAAAAGAAACTCATTTTAGAAGTATTCAACTGGAAAATCACCTATCTCACATCAGTACACATTAAAAATGTAATAAAAATGTAAAGTTTAAAAAACATCGTTAGATCCGTTTTTGAAAAAATCGAAAAAAACTGAAAAATCACAAGAATAAACACTACTTCCGGTTATGCGATTTTCTTCAAAAGCTTGCTGTCGCATCTACATAGTACACAAAACTTATATATGAAGTTTCACCGCCATACCTCTTTCCGTTTTTGAGATATTCTGTTCACAGACAGACACACAGACAAACACACAGGCAGACACACAGACAGACAGACCAATGTTTTTTGGGATCAGGGGACTCTAAAACGTGAAGATCTGTTGAAAACTCAATTTCGAATTTTTGGGGTGAATCCAATACTTCCTTTATCGTAAAAGGAAGTAAAAATTGTTTCAAGACCTGTAGAGTTCTAACTTTTAAAACATAAACGATGGCAACCTCATCGAAATGGATCATAAAAGTTTTCTATTAATTTCAAAAATTTAATTTTATTCCCCGGATTCTAAATGTAATTTTTTTTTCCGACTCTTTTGAATTGCGTGTAACTATAACTAATTAGATCTACCAGAAAGTGTAGTGGCATAGATACATTACATGCAGAGACTAAAAATTAAAATGATCACTGGCTGACGTCATACCTATAAAATCATGCTGATAAGAGCAGAATGATTCCGTTCAGTGATTAAGTGTGTGGTTTTGTGGCTAGATTTGGGCTATACCGGAAAATTCTGTGTAGCATGATTACATGTTATTTATATTTAGGCTACACCTTTGGGTTTTTACTGATAATTTTATTTTTAAATGCAATACTGGAAAGTTGAATAAGAGAAAATATATGTTTTATGCTCCAGATAGAAGTTTAAAATAAATACAGTCGAATCTCCTTGAACAATGAGACAAAATCGAGAAATAGAAAATTAGAGTTGCAGAAATTGTATTTCCTCAGGAATTTATTCACACAAAATTGGAATTTCCAGCATCGTTTCGTTATCGTCCAATAGTCAATCTTCATCTTTATGTTCTTGTTTTTTTTATTTTATCCAAAATTTCAGCATCCGTTGAATAGTTCGCTAAAACCAAATCGACGACGTTTACAGACAAGCATTCTTATAGACGCACTAGATTATCCTCGACTTTTTGATAATAAATGTCCAAAAGCGGACTTCAATTTTGACAAACGGTTTCGACTTTTCTGAAAACCAGCTTTTGTAAAGAAAAAATTACCGTTACTTGTTGTATTTATATCGGTGTACCACGTTTGAAATAAATAATGGCATCTCATACTCTTCCAGGGTAGGTTAAGTTTTTCTTAATATTCTTCTTCTGTAATATTCTTTTACTTAGATTATTAACAATTCCCTGATCCAGGTTTTAGTTCTAATGTCATGTTTGGCGGGCGAAAAACAACGAATTGAATTAAAGGTCTTACTAATTTTTGGATGCTACCAATTTTGGAGGTATAGTGGTCTGATGAGGCTGGTTGCCAATGCATCTGGGAATGTAGGTTAGGTTAAATAATAACCGATGTGCACAACAATAACACTTATTTTTATTTGAGAACACAAATCAAACAAACGTGCACGAACATACATATATGTAGCATTGGTACAGTTATATATAAAGAACGTGAATAAAACAATTGAGAAGCAAAATGCTAAAGTCCGAAAATTCCAGTAATTATCTGTCGTAAATATGCTTAACCGAGTGAATGAACTGGAATCTAACCAAGTTCTTTCTGAATGCTCAAAGAATGCAGACCAAATGCTCAAAACGCAATGGATGACTACGCAATACCGGCGCTAGGCCATCTCCACGTTATATAAGCCCGCGTTTACGCAAGTAGAAGGGTGTTATAATTTAACGGCTGACGAAGGAATCCATAGTACTTTTGAGTCCTGCTAGCGTCCTGTCTAGAAAGCTAGGATCTCGGAATTAGGATTTTATTGCGGACTTCCTGGCCAGTTACGTCAATCTTTATTGCTTGCCTTGGGTCCGCGGATGGCCACTTTGGGATATGGCCGGAACTTGGACTCATCTTTGTTATCGACAAGGGTTTAAGTGTAGTTACCTACTAGATCTGTATCTCGCACATAATCGCTTCTTCCATGGTGTCCTTTGTATTTAGAAGAGTAGGACACGATCCTGCTGTGATGCCTCGAAATGCCAGCAGTTTGAGAGATGCTGCAGTTTTGTCGAAATGCGTACGTTGAATAGCTTGGTGAAATCGGGTAAGTAATTTGTTAATCTAGAATATACGAGCGAGGCAGATAACCCAGCTTCTGGCTTTAGAGATTAAGCTGCATATTGCTTCACGTATTAATTTGAGCACCCACTAAGTTATTCATTTCTTATTTGGATATTTGGATATTCAAAATATTAAATAACAAACGTTTCGAGTGACAATCTGCCCTCGTTATCAACAATTAACAATTAAAAAAGAACAAGAAACTTAGCTTTTTCACCGAGATTGAAAAACGACCAACCTCCAATTAATTGCTTGACACTGACGTTTGTCGATTATCTATACCTACTTGATCTGATCTTTAAGAATCGATAGTCAACTATTATCTAAAAATGTTGAGAACGATGACACGCATTTTTCTTCGTTAAGTAAAATATATGCCGCTTCCTTAACTTTACGTTTAGTTGACGTCGATTCTTTAGACAAGATCGTTGTGATGTCATTGTATTTTGTGGTTGTTATCCCAAGCATGTTCTGCCAGCTTAGACTTATTAAATTCATAGGTTGTCATCACATTTTTATGTTCTTTAACGCCGACTTTAACTTTTTATTGGTGCCCTTGTGTGTCTTTGGCAAGTCGATTTATGTTGGCGCACGATTTGGTAGCTCCGCTACAATCTAATCTAGAAAGCCATTCTTCACACAGTTTGCTGGTGGTTCGGCCAACAGCTTAAGTTTTTTAGTATAACACATGTTGGCACCCACGACTGTAACTCTCTTTCTTTGCCGTTTTCCACCGAAATACTTTTCGTCTTTAAAAACCAATATTTTATCTGGTAATCATTTAAAAACTAAGCTCGTATAGTCCGTCGTTATACAACGCTAAAAATTCCGGTTAAAAATATGTCACCACTATTTACAGTCAGGTTATTAACGTCTGCTCTTTCACCGCACCTAACATTTTTTGTAATGAATTGAAACATTTCCGTCTCGTACCATTTTTTAATTAACCCATTATTTGAAAATAGCTTTAACGATTGCAACGGCTGGCTTCGGGGTTACTCAAAATTTCTTCACGATTCTTTAAAATCGCAGAAAGTGTATTTAGAGTAATCCCAAAGTTTGCGGAAATTTGCTTCGTCTTTCCATTTAAAATACCCAGTTGTGTTTCTAAACGATCAGCATATACCAGAATCAGGCTGGTCTGTACTTTTGGTGTTCTCGGGCTGAAATTGATATGAAACATATGCACAAGAAAAGCCAATTTGATACCTACACAAATATATTGACTTTAAAATGCACATAAAAATAATAAAGAATATATAATTAAACCTTAGAATAATTGGCCATTCCTAACCACAAATATAAAATATGAATGGACGGGCGATGTAGCTTAAGGCTACTCGCATTTACATTTAACCAGTAGCAGACCTATTGTATTTGCCGTGCAAGTACATTTAAATAATGTTAAAAATGCGCCATAATAGTTGTAAAAGGCAAACATTAAGGTGCATCAAACGTATGACCCTGTACGCGATTACATACATAAAAACCCGACCCAATTCGCATACGTAAACGCATTATTTTAAGTGCAATTCTCACATCCTGGAGCGACCGCTTATCGCTGGAGCTACAATCACTTTTTGTACATATTAAGTTACCTAGCAATCGAGTCCAGAGAACCGCTGTGAATCATCAAATTGGACTCGCCTTGGATTACGTGATCAAACCTTGAACGCCGTGATGGGTAGAATTTCACTATACATGACGGCTGACGTCGCGGCTTCACAATGGACGTCCCGAATATACAAAATATATACAGAGACATCAACAATTATTTCAAACCACGTGATCCCGCCATATAGGCAACACATTATACATGAGGCGTGGCAGTTGGCGACATTTAAAATTTAAATTTTCCAGTGGCGTAACTTTAAGCATGTCTGGTGAGGTCTTATAATGATGCTGAAACTGAAGTAAATTAGAAACTCACAGAGTAGTTTTGATATTACATGTTTAAAATTCTGTTCAATGTGCACTAAATGCACACAAAGAAAATAACAATTTTTAACAGATTTTAATGAAATGCATTCATTACAAGGTGCACACGAACGTCAATGAATATTACAAGTGTTGTTTACGAAAACGCTCAGGTGTTGCCACTAGTGGAAACAAAATTATATTGGCGCTAAATTCAAAAATGTGGTCACGAGGTTTGAAATCATTGTTGATGTCCCTGTACAAATATATAAATATACAAAATAAATATGTAAACAATTGTAAATCTTAAAATAGTTTATAACTAAATAAAGATTATTATTATTATTATATACGTGGCTGCTGTTATACTCACTCGATACACGATAAAAATGGCGTTTGCTGGACACGCAAATACTGTTTGTTGCACTAAAACTTATGCAATCAACTTAAAATATGGCAAAACCCATTAAGACACTTCTATTTATTTCGCCGTAAACGATTTCGCACAATGGACGGGAAGCCGTTCACGTGCATACAGCTAGGGGCTAGGCCCGCTGGCTAATGCTGCTTAAGTTGAAAATCCCCGTTGAAGAATCCGTATTGTACGTTATACATGCGAAATTAATCGATGCACACACCACAGGACCGGATTCGCACTTTTTGCTGTGCAAGATACAACTTTTGCCTAAGTAGCAATAAAAAAGTATGTTAATACAAACTGGCTAGCGCTTTAGCTTGAAAACAAACAATACAATTAAGAAATCCAGATTACCGTTTCAGTACTTAGGGTGGATTATAGGTAAATGTTCGTCTACAAGCGGCCATATTTCTAAGAATATTCAGGCTACAGAAATATCCATTTCCCCGTAGAATCGTAAATATTATTTGCCGCAATACGAAACTTCGAAAGAAGGGGATTTACTGGAATTTTAGAAAAATCTAACATAGGGAAATTCGAGATATGGAAAAAACGAAGTAAGAAATTTCTTTAAAAAATCGAGATAGTTAGAAGTTATATCCTCACCGTCGTTTCTTCGTTTGTTCACTACACTAAATCTGAAGATTGTCAATGTTACCTAGTACACGTAAGAATTTAGACAAAATTAGAGCAGTGACAAGAAGAATGTCTATATAGAATTAACAGATATAGGTAGTTGCAAATAAGCTTTTCCATTCAGGAATTGCTATCTACTTTTCAAATTCAGTTGCACCAGTGAAAAACTGAAATAATGTGTTTTCTAAAATACTGGATAATCCAAGACAAATATAGTAAACATTATAAATATTAAATTGACACGTTAAATTGTTAGATGGCTAAAGAATTAATTAATGCCATAACAACTACTTTCTACAATAGTTTCGGTTAGTCAAAGGAAGATAATCAAATTATCAAGCCAGCTTTCGGAAAAAAGAATAAACTGTCATATATTAGTGCCTTGTGAAAATTTACACGAAGTTAGTGACTAAAAGAACAGTTTACAAAGTAAGCACACATATCTCCAGATTTAAATTGTGTCTTTTCAATCAGATATTATTTCATGAAGCAAAACAACTATGTCCGTTGGAAACTAAGAAATCATTCAAGGAAACCTTCTGTTTGCTTAAAAAGGAATTCATAATTAAACCCAAGGCAAGTAATATTCTACTTTTCTCGACCCAATTGTTGGAACAATTTGGCAGTTTAGCACGACCGGGTCACAAACGTATTTTGGTTTTTGGCCCAATTTTTGCGTGGCTTGACCTCGAGCCAAAAGTGCGATTGTTAATAAAAACCTTATATATTTCTACCGTCTAAATTTAAAAAATCAGCTCTAAGTTGAGAATAGTTTAATTCCGTATATTAAGACTGAAACATAAGAAACAAGAAAATTTTGAATTTGATGTATCTCTTGTTACTGTTTATATTCACTATTTTGGTACGAAAAAACCAGAGGTTTAACGTTTTAGCTTTGATAGAAGAGTAGGAAATGCTTATTTTAAAATCGAAACCTAGTAGTAAATTATTTACTATAACCATGTATACAATAAACTCCAAAAGTAATGCATACAAATCTTGACCAAAATTTGTCCGATTTGTCGACGCTTCTCTATTTTTTCAACCTTCATGGGAAAACGATGCTATATTATGGACAAAATATACGAACTACTGCAGATACCTCAATAGTTTTGCATTTCCATATTGTGTTTTTAGGGGATTTACCTATTGCCCTTTTATGTTTTATATCCATTTACATGGTATTTTTGTAGGCTAGAGCATTCAGAGCACGTAAAATATCGTGAAATTTTGAAAAAAAATTAGTGGGGAGATTGAAATGCCTTCTAGTCTATCATGATTTAAAAGAATTTAGAAATTGAAAATGATATAATAATTCGGTAAATAATTGAAAGTTCATCTACACTTTAGATAATTATAGGTAATTGTTAAGATTGGAAAGGTTAAGTGGCCATTGTTGGATAGATAGAACCAGGATGTCGTACTAAATTATACCAATATTAGATAAGATAGTTGAATTATATTATATTTATCTACCATAGTACAAGCCATAATAATAATTATTTTTATTTATATTTAAACCATACATAATATGTATATATGTATATATCATGTTTTCTAAATACTTTTTATTCTGCATCATCTTTATCTAATTTCAAACATAGTTATAAATAAAATATAGAGATACAGTTACAGATAATCGAATATTATTTACATTATTTCCATTTTTTTTGTCCGTACTGTATTTTAGATATGAACGAAAAACACAGTAAGAAAACATCAAACAAAGTTGCACATATTGGAGATGTGCACATTATAACTTCTAAATATAGGCATAGAACGACTAGTAATAATGAACAAGCAATATTCTAAAATTAGTCAAATTCATCTATGGTCACGCGAAGGCCTCATGTGTTCACACAAGAGTAATGACGATGACGTTCCAGTAGCAAAAAGCGTCATGTAGTGGCCACCAATCTACACTTTCTTATCTGTTTTAAAATAAAAAAACTGTGCAATTGGGTCGCTGGGTCTAACCTCCTATATTAATAGCGGCATTTCTTCTGCTTCATTCAGATCAATCTCGGCTCTCAGTGCGCGCGCTATACTAAGTACCTAGTGACTATCGACTTTCTGTTTTGAAAGATAACTAACAAACATGCGTTTCATCATCCAGAACATGCCTAGTCTCATCCACGAGGTCGACACCCCCTTCCGCACGGCCACCTTCGGCATGGGGTGCTTCTGGGCCAACGACTGCCTCTTCGGGGCGACGCCGGGCGTCCTTCGAACGCGCGTCGGCTACTCCGGGGGCACCACTCTGAACCCAGTCTACAGAAATTTGTAAGTCTATTTTTGTATTTTTATTCATGCATAAGAACATGTATAATTAAAATATGAAGTTTTTCTTTTATCTTCTGCCGTCTGGACGGTTGAGTGGGTTAGCAGCCTGCTTAGCAACCAGATGGACATGGGTTCAAATCTGGCCATAGCCGACGATTTTCTTGAAGCGGAAATGGATTTGAACTCATTAATTAAGTTAGCTATAGGTTATGTTTAGGGTTGTTGAGTGTGTGGTATGTTTGGATGCGGGGGAGCGTTGTAGTTGCACTTACCGAGCTATATGAATGGACCCCGACACCGAAAGGTAGAAGATGCTAAAGATTTTTATTTGAATTAAATATTATAATTTGTTTAATTATTAATAATTACAGTTTATATCAATTCACACTTATTAATTATATTTCTGTAAATGTTATAACTCCACGGTTAGTATGTTTCAACCATTTTTTTTAATGGAGTTAAATGTAATTAACATTTTTTTTTTTCGATAAATTACATTTTTACTTTTACTTACTTATTCCTATGCCTTTCTACCTTTGGGTGTAAGGCTGAAGTTACATTTTTATGAACTAAAACGTTCATATTTTAAATTTTAACAATGCAACTTCGATATTTTTAATACTGAAGTCAATCAGGATTGAAATTTCGAAAAATTGGAATACATTTATTTCTATTTTCTATAAAAAATCAAGCTTTACGTACCTGCATTGTGCATAGTCGAAACACTAATTTTCAGAGGAATAAAATAGCTTTTTATGGAATCTGTTTGAATAGTTATTTGTAGAGCTAATGATGGATACTTTTTTATGCGTTTGAAGGTAAAACGATAAAAAAAGTGGTTTTCATACTTATTATTTATACTGTTTTTTTGCATAGTGATATCTTGTAACTCGAAATTTGGTCGAAAAGACCATCAGAATTTACAACTGTTAAATTGACATTTCACAATCTCAACAAAATAGTTAAAAAAAGTGTTACTTTTTACGATTTTTCTTTAAAAATATACTTGTTTTAAGAGTTTTCGTTAAAAAATGCGACTTTCATGATCACTATACAAAAAAAAACATTAATATTGAAACCTAAATATAGGGAAAGTATGATAAAGTAATATTGCTCTTAGATTCTCTTTAACAATAATAATATAAAAATTATCTATGTCGCCATAGGTTTTGATTCTATCGTAGTAAAATGCGACACATACAAGGCGATTCATAAGTATGGTCATTAAATTAAAGGGTAGTTAGAGAACATCAAACCGAAAAACTTTGCGTAATAAACTATAAGTCAAAAATTAATAATAAGCTCACAATAGTTATTTGTACAGCTAGTGATGAAGGAAATACTTTTTTAATGGGTTTGAGAGTAGGTGCACGACGTCAAAGCCGGAGTGCTTCAACCAAGCGAGTAAAAAAGGTTGCAAATGAAATTTTGTGAACATAAGGAAATTTTAAAGTAAACATTTTAAAATATCGTAAATTTTTAGAAATATTTATAGTATTTAACATTACAAGCCAGGTAAAACAGGTTTTACTGGCGATAGGATTGGGATGACTGGCGAGCCGTTAGGCGAGCCTGTCATATCCTTGAGCCAGTAAAAATGGTTACCTGGCGTGTATTGTTGAGTGTTTTATTTGTTCCTCACTTGTAAATAACTAGAAATTCACCATTTATTCAAAATGTCAAACTGACAAGCAACTAAATTAATCAATATGACACATACTAAGGAAGACAACTCTGGATTTGCACGCTATCATTTATCTATGAGCACGCTTGTAAAATATAACCGGCTAGCCAGTAAAAAATTTACTGGCTAGCCAGTTAAGAAACATTTTCAAGGTGAATACAGTGACTTGATAAATTGATGTTTACAAGTGAAGAACAAATAAAATTGATTTAGAAGTCTAGGTTCTTCTTGGTTTTTTCAGTGAAGCACTTGTATTAGAGATACATTTCTCCTATTCATTTAAAGAAAATTTCATGTTTTCTTTCAACAAGTTTCAAATATAAAAACTATAAATCTTCTTCAACAGGTGAAATGTTAAAGGCGTACTTTTTATTGTACAAGAAGTTGATTGAAAAACGTTCAAGTTGTAATTAAAGTATTAATAAATACAATAATAATTGGAAATAACATAATATTTTTATATTGCGATTTTTTACTCATACAGGTATAGTCACATTAAATTGGAGGGTAGCTGGAGGACATCAAAGAGAACAACTTTGCATGATAAACTCAACGTAAAAAAAAATTGCTTCAGCTGATTGACGGTCACTGGAATGAATTTCGCTGAAGATAACTTGGCACAGTTCAGTAACCTTAGGCACAGGTGGTTGCGATAAGACCAAATTTGGGTAAAATGCAGAAGGGAAAAGCAATTGTTTGGTTATTTCAATCGCATTTGCAAAGCGGTCAATGTACTCTTATCTAATTTACCTAATAAATGTTTTGGTGTTAGTCAGTGGTTCGCAAAAGTGTGCCAACGCCCTATTGCAATTTTTTGAAGTGTCACAGAAATAGTGTTCATCTTTTCAAAGCTTACAATATTAACCTCTATAAAGTAAGGAATCGATTGCAGAAACGTTATTTGGCTTTCTTTTCAAAGCTATTGTAGTTTTAAATAAATGACATTTTTCAACAATGCCCATTCATTGGTTAACAAATACAAGAACGAAAAAATGTACAAGGCAATTACAAAAACTGTTCAAAATTTCGCCTCTACCCTATACGTTTTTAAGCAGGCTTCAACTTGTTTAGCTATATTGCGATGTACCATTGCGGCCAAATAATTTCGGACGATACTTGATCTAGTTACTTGGTTTTATCCACGGTGGCTTAGTGTGTATCTGACTACTTGCCATTATTCACTTTTTGGTGCTATTGTCGTATTACTAGCTTATTCAGGTTATGTTGAGAAATGGTGCTTCTTCCGCAACCAACTTCATCGGCCACACGCTGCAGTGACAATTCCTATTCTAGTTTTGCGATAACAAAGCTTTTATAAGCGTTTATAACATGTTCGGCATTTTACGTTTTGACGGAATTGTACAACTGATAACTGAATGGCTAGTTCACTTGAGAAAACCATATATACGCAAAGCAAACAAACCGTGCGAATTTTTTTAGCCGTAATATTACATGTTCCAAGGTTACGGGAGTAACAATTTTAAAAACTTGCTGTCCTTTCTTTCAGAACATTCTCATTTTCGACTGCTGTTCTGTATGCTATATATTTTACCTGTCCCTAGAGAAAAAAACCTAGGGAGGTCATGTCAGGGGGGTCTCGCTGGCCAACTCGCAGTACCACTTCAACCAATCCATTTATTTGGAAAGTGTTCGTTTAGTCACTGCTCTGTCTAATTATAACTACATGTTTTTGTCTACAGACAGAGGAACGTCGTCTGACATGTTTTCTAAAGTAATAGAAAGGAAATCTAGAGAATCCTCACCATTTAGTCGATTTGTTAAAGATATTGGATTCGATTCCATTTCCTCTAATACCTGCCCAAACACTGACTGATAAACGATGTTGGTGGGAAGTCTCGTATATGACATGTGGGTTATCTACTGAATTAAAATGTAATGTAAGTTCCACTATTTTCATTCACCAAGTCTGAAACACTTTCAACTGCATCCAGTTTTATTCCTCTTGGTCGACCCCTATGAACTGCAAATGGTCCAAACCAATCTGCAGTTAGTAATCGATCTTATGGTTCTTTCGCATGGGTCTATACTGTTCAGATAATGTTTAGCATACTGTCTAGCTGCAGCCTCAGCATTTCCTAGGTACTCTGCTCATCCAATAAAAGTATTAACATGCTCTCCATTTGTATAGTGTCGCAATTTTTTCCATTTTTTGCACTTTATCAGTATGATAAATACATTAGCTGCGATGTATATTCTTTAAGTTATAAGAACATGAAGTTGCATGAGCAAATTTTTGTTGCATGATTTTTTCAAAATTTAAAGAATTTAAAAGACAAATTTGTGAAAATTAATTTCTCAACATACATCTTGAAAAAAGTGATGGATAACTAAGCAATGAAAGTAGTTTTGCAATTTTTTATATTGACAGGAAAATTTTGAGTATGACAGAACTAAACTATACTCCATTCACTTGACATCTGCACTGTCAGCGTCAAATTTAAAACAAATGTCTTGACCATACCTCAAAAATAATGTGTTTTTTATTAGACTGTACAGTAATTTAATTGTTAAAATGTGATAAATAGCAGTGCTGCCAACATAATGTCAGTTTGACAGTGCAGATGTCAAGTAAATGGAGTATAGTAGTATATGACATAAAGGATGAACACGATTTTCTATTAATACGTAAAAAATATTTGAAAAGTAATTTAGCCACAAAAACAGTGGTTATTAGTCGTTTTATAATATAATTCGTACAACACTCCATAATCAAATTTTGATAAGTTCAGAACCATATTTTAAAATAATTTCTGTAGCAACATTTTTATTATTCACAAATTAGAATCGGAAAACATCTTATTAGTCAAAGGAAATAATTATACTTGTAGATTTAAGGTATAACCTTTGGCTTTACAAAATTAAGACCATTAAAAATCAAAAGTAGTCGATCGTTCTTAACATTGATAGAATAAATAATAGTTTTTTTTAATTTTCCGATTTAATTCTTTAAATATTAATCGTCCCTTTAATATTAAGTCTAGCTTGTTAGTACAAGCATGAGAGATTTAACACAATTAGCATTTGAAGGCCATAAAAACGAGTTAATCATGGAAACAAATAACTCGTGGTGATTGATAGTAGTAGTCAAGTGTAAATTCTCTGAGGCGCTGATAAGAAGTGGAATTTTTGTGTAGTAATTATTCTGTAGACCTCTGCCAGACAGCGACAGCAAACATGTGCTGCTGATAACAGATTCTTGTTGTTCCGGGACTTACAGAATAGTAACAGCAGATCAGTTTAACAAATTTATATTCAAATATTTAAAATTGCACTTGTTACAAAATATATAAAGAATGTAAAACAATTATTTTTAGTTTCTTGTGCCTTATCACTCAGTTTGTTTAGATTATTTTATCATCTCTAGAACAGCTTAATTGCAGATTGCTGATTTCAAGAAATTCATTTATTTCTACTTATTGAAAAAAATTTGATTATTTTATTAGTAGTTCGTACTTATATTCTTTATCTACTCCTACTGCACAATGGCCATTAATTATGATTCATAATTCACAGTTTGCAGCCAATCATAAAATTCTATTTTCATTATTCAATAGTTTGCAAGTTGCAACCAATCAGAAAATTCTATTTTCATTACTCAATAGGTTGTAGCCAATCACAAAATTCATTCTTATTATTAAATGACTTTTGAAGTTAACATCTGTCACAAATGTCATAATTGGGAAATATGAACACAAGACTCCAATTGCATAGGAGTAGATAAAATATCGTATTATATTCGCGATTATGGCCATTCTTCACTCAGATGACTTGCGCCACGCGCCTTCGGCTTGTGGCGCAAATGTCATCTTCGTGAATAATGGCTGTCATAATCGCTCATATAATAATATACTATTATCTACTCCTACTGTACAATGACCATTCATAATTCACAGTTTGCAGCCAATCATAAAATTCTATTTTCATTATTCAATAGTTTGCAAGTTGCAACCAATCAGAAAATTATATTTTCATTACTCAATAGGTTGTAGCCAATCATAAAATTCATTCTTTTTATTAAACGACTTTTGAAGTTAACAGCTGTCACAAATGTCATAATTGGGAAATATGAACACAAGACTCCTATTGCATTGGAGTAGATAAAATATCGTATTATATTCGCGATTATGGCCATTATTCACTCAGATGACTTGCGCCACGCGCCTTCGGCTTGTGGCGCAAATGTCATCTTCGTGAATAATGGCTGTCATAATCGCTCATATAATAATATACTATTATCTTACAGTAGCGCCTATTACCATACATTATACAACTGTTTTCAGTGACTAAAATGAAGTTTTATTCACAAGTGAGTTTTCATTATTTATACTACTGCATTGTTGGTAGCACTGTCAAGCTATGTCAAATTCGTAATTTTCAGGTTAAGTTTTGCGTCAGTCTATGTCAAATAACAAACGAAACCTAACCTACAAACCTCGAATTTGACATATACTGACAATACAATTCAGTACTGCCAATACACTTCAGTACTGTCAAACATATATCAAAAATCATAGACGACTAATTATAAATTTATTTCGCGACATATTCTGACTGCGCAATCTATTTAGGCACAAGAATTGCTACTGTAAGATAAAACGTCGTATATCACACGTGAGCGAAATGCCATTATAAGCTCGTGAGAAATTGTATCGCTTGTGCTGGGGCACTCTGATTCAAAATTCTCACTCGCAAATAATGATGCATTTCTCTCACTTATAATATAATCTACTATTATTCTTAACTGTTTGAATTTTCCATACTTTAAATAACATATTTTATCGTAGCACTTGACCTATGTGATGTTTAAGTTTACATATTATTATATTTTCAGGGGAGATCATACTGAAGTAATCGAGGTAGATTATGATCCCAAGGTTATTAGCTTTGAAGATCTGCTAGAACAATTTTGGAATAACCACGAATATGGACTATCTACAAAGATTAAGAAACAGGTAATTAGAAATGAAATGAATCACTATCTAAAATATAAGTATTTGAAACACGTAATATAATAGGATACACACACACATGAGTCAAGGGTTTTTTGGCAATATGTTACGAATTTTAACTACTCCCATGTACTTAAACATTTTGTCAGTTTTGATATTTTTTGCTTTATTTTTACGTTTACTATTATACAGTGTGTCCCCGGATTGAGTTCACTATAGGTATAATTGACAAAAAATTTTACAATTTTATTTTAATGTTTTGGGATTCCGCCCTGCTTGGTCTGAAGGGAATTTTAAGATTATTTACAGTTTTTGAAAACATAAGTTGGCCTTGACAGTGAAGCAAAAACTATTTTCTTTTCAGGTAAACTACCCTTTCTGTTCATGATACGGCAAAATTTTACCAAGAAAAGTTGTTCAGAATGATAAATTATGGCTCTATACAAAATTTCAGGAAGATCTACCTACTTAAATTAAACCGTTAAAATTGTACCTATTTATTAAAAATTACGGTTTGATTTAAGTAAGTAGAACTTCCTGAAATTTTGTATGGGGCTATAATTTCCCATTCTGAACAATTCTTTTTAGTAAAATTTTGCCGTATTATAAACAAAAAAGGTAGTTTACCTGAAAAGAAAATACAATAGTGTGTCCCAGGATTGATGTTACAAGAGGTGAGATACCTAAAAATTTTAGAATTTTATTTTAAGGTTCTGGGATTCGGTCCTGCTTGGTTTGAAAAGAATTTTAAGAATATTTTCAGTTTTTGAAAAACAAGTAGGCCTTGGCAGGGAAGCGAAAACTATTTTATTTTCAGGTAAACTACGCTTTTTGTTCATGATACGGCAAAATTTTATTAAGAAAAGTTGTTTAGAATGATAAATTACGGCCCTATGCAAAATTCCATAAAGATCTGTTGACTTAGAAAACACCATTATTTTTTAGATAATTGTATTTTATTTTCAGGTAAACTACTTTTTTTGTTCATGATACGGAAAAATTGTATTAAAAAAAGTTGTTAAGAATGAGAAGTTGTGACCCTATACAAAATTTCAGAAAGATCTGTTGACTTATATGAAACCGTCATTTTTAATAAATGCAATTTGTTTAATCTAAAAAATAACGGTTTAGTCTAAGTCGACAGATCTTTTTGAAATTTGGTACAGGGCCATAATTTTTCATTCTGAACAACTTTTCTTAATACATTTTTTCCGTATCATAAACAAAAAAAGTAGTTTACCTGAAAATAAAATACAATTATCTAAAAAATAATGGTGTTTTCTAAGTCAACAGATCTTTCTAAAATTTTGCATAGGGCCGTAATTTATGATTCTAAACAACTTTTCTTAACAAAATTTTGCCGTATCATGAACAAAAAGGGTAGTTTACCTAAATAGAAAATAGTTTTTGCACATTTTTCATGGCCGACTTAATTTCTAAAAATTAAAACTCTGCTTAAAATTGTTTTCAGACCAAGCAGGGCGGGATCCCAAAACATTAAAATAAAATTGTAAAATTTGTTGTCGATTATACCTATAGTGAACTCAATCCGGGGACACACTGTATAACAATTCTAAACAATTTTCAATATTGTATGTTGATCTAAAAGTTGCTATGCATATTACTTAAGATTTTTTAAATTACAGTATGCATCCCTGATTCTGTATCACGATGAAGAGCAAAGAAGAATTGCTGAGAAGTCATTAAAAAAAGAAGCATCTAAACATAAACAAGATCTAATTACACAAATTCAACCTGCTGGTACCTTCTATCCTGCTGAAGAGTAAGTGATTTTTATGTTTTTAGGCTCTCACAAATTAATTAAAAGATAACAACCAATCAGTAAAGTGGGTTTTAATCACAACTTGTTAAGTTTGAAGATGGAGCTTCCTGTAGACGTTATTAATTAGTGCTAAACTTAGTGTGCAATAAATTTACTGCAGATTAGTACCTATATAAAAAACAATTCCCAATGATCCCCATATATAAACTTGACAAGGCGGTCTATATTGTTCCAGCCCATGACACTGGGCCTATAAAGTGACCTATGGAATGGCCTACCACAATCTGGCAACATGGCTTTGCCAACCTTTGACAAAAAATTACTAGTTTTGGTCACTAAATAAACAATCTGTCATTGTGATGCATTTCAGTTGAAAAAAAATCTATAAAATCACTGCTATTTACATTGCGGTGTGTCACTTCATTGTAATATTCGATTTAAAAAAAATTCCTAATGGGTAGGTATCTAATTCTCCAATGCAAGTAAATCGTTACTAATTTTGGCTTCATCTAAAACAGTAATTTCTTCAAACTAACTTGCCTGGAAGCTAGTGATCTTACAGTCAACACAAGTCTCTTCATCTTATTACCTTTTATATCTGCTCTCTTAAAGTGCTTTTCACACACAACTAGCCTTTCCAATCTGCCAGTTCTCTAAATGCAAAATGTCTTTTTATTTTTGTGCCACCGTTCCATTAGATGGAAACTTGAACACGCTAACATACAGGGTGTTAATTAAGTACGTATACAAACTTTAAAGAGTGATTCCTTGATCAATTCTAAGATAAAAAGTTTATATAAACATGGGGCCTAAACGGCTTTGTTTTAAAAATACAGGGTGTTGAAGTTTAAACAAAAAACTTTTTTACAAAAATTTTGAAAACGGCTGGAGGTATCCTAATGAAACTTGGTGTAGGTTAGTATTTCATAAAGTGGCATTGTTCAGTCAAAATAAATTTAATTTATTTCTACCAGTGGCGTGCATCGGGGCAACCTCAGTTACCTTATTTAGACAAATCTGGTACGCCACTGTTTTTTAGCCAAAAGTTTTGTAGCTATTGTAAGATTGTTTGTTATTAAATAATATATTTTTAAAACTTTTTTAAGCTGTATTTTGAAAACGAAGCCGTTTTGATCCCATTAAAGTCCAATTAACGAAATTGCTGTTACAGATTTTTCCGTTTTTCTCGAAAAAGGTTTATTCTATCAAAAATATAAAAGAGCCATCTTTTGTATAGTTTCAATGGGTGAAGCTAAATAACTTGTCGTGTTGATTAAAAAACAGTGGCGTATCATATTTTTCTAAAATAAGGTAACTGAGGTGGCCCCGATGCACGCCACTGGTGGAAATAAATTAAATTTATTTTGAGCAAACAATGCCACTTTAAGAAATACTACCATACACCAAGTTTCATTAGAATACCTCTAAGCGTTTTCCAGATTTTTGAAAAAAAGAAATTTTTTGTTTAAACTTCAACACCCTGTATCTTGAAAACGAAGCCGTTTAGGTCCCATGTTTGTATGAACTTTTTATCTTAGAATTGATCAAGGAATCACCCCTTAAAGTTTGTCTACGTACTTAATTAACACCCTGTATGTAGCAACTGATGAAATCTAAGTTGACTTGCAGCTTGGTACGTAAAACTTGGAAGGCATTTTTGGAACTTATATGACCTATCTTGTCAAAATAGTTTAATGTCAAGTATATTTCAAACACACAAAACTTTTAGTGATCTTAGAATGGCCTACCACACAATCTGGCAACAGAGCCAGTGTCATGGCCTGGAACAATATAGACCGCCTTGATTTAGCTCATCATTTAATATCAAATCAGTACAAATTTGTTGTAATTATTATGCTATTTGGGTAATATATATTTAAACCACTACAAGATGAAGTTATGACTAACATGCGCTTTTACTTTCAGTTACCATCAGAAATACAGACTGCAGCAACACAACTGGCTGTGCGAGGTGCTAGGCCTAACGCCACAACTTCTGCAGACGTCTCATGTGGCAACTCGCCTGAATGGCTATGTGGTGGGAGTAGGCACTCAAGAAGATTTAACCAAAGATATAGTTGTATTAGGCCTTTCCGAGAAGGTAGCGGATTATGTGCAGAGACTTTACGAAGAAAATAAAGGTGGCAGTCTATACTGCTAATGTGAATGATTTACGTATCAATATGGACATCTTGAAATTTCTCCTAAGTGATAATTAGATAACTAGGCAGCTTGTTGTAGGGGCCAGAGTTCACATCCTGAATTATTTCTTTAGGAAATGTTTATTTTCGTACAGTGCTGTTCAGTATTATTGTAGCTAGTTAATGCTGGACTTTGGTTAGTTTTATTTTAGATAGTTAAATATTGTTATCCATTTTTGCTTTTGTTATCTTGTTATGTAAAAAGGAGCTGGTTTTTTAGACCAATTCTTGTTTTTAGCTTTTGATTATGTATTAGTATTGTGACCGATAAGTATAATGAAATAAAAATATATGTAAATGTATTTAAAAAGTAGCAAATGGTATTTTTAAATTAAATTATAGTAAAGATAATGTTGAAAACTGGTTTCTTTTATTTACCTATATGAATAATATTTCAAAAGGGCATTAGGTAATGATTTACATTTTGTTGTAATAAGACGTAAATTTGGTATGAGCTTCTGGTTTTTATGCAATCAATCATATGTATCATGCATCGTCTAAGAAGCTTCTCTGTTGGTTGTATAAGGTATTATGGCTGTTATGGCCTGCGGGCCTATAAAGTTGCTAAAGCAGTACATCGAATAATATAGCAACACTGACAATCTACCTAAATGGAAACCATACCATACCAAAAACTCTCAGCGACCTTGTCCAAAATACTGAAACCTTGAATTTCAAGAACCAATATAAAATAAAACTTATGCATCCAGTGCATAATCATGTATTATACAACTAGACGATCGAAAATAATCGATTATGCGAGACGTATTGCCTTTTTTTTCCTATCGACTACCGTTGCCCCCTGGAAACACTCACGCATTACTACTTCAGGGGGCACGGGCGTCAGTTAAACCTAAACCTTAATTAAGTGAAAATCTAGACC
>CALNHX010011203.1:0-34000 GCA_940337035.1 Agriotes lineatus
GCACCACGTTGTACTAGCCAAAAATTTGTGCAATCGCTCACCAGTTGAACTATGCCTTACGTAATGCAATGTGTTAAATGGCAAACAATAATTGCTTTTAAAACAAGAGCTCTTATTTTCAGGGTGGGTTCGCCAAAATCTAGTTCTCTATTAATTGATGTTTTAAAATTGTATTTTTAAAATTATTTGACTATCAATAAAATATAACGTCAAACCCGACTTATACCAGGTAATTGACAATTGTATCATACATAAAAACATTTATTACTCAATTCACCTATGTAAGTACTATATCAACTTTAGATTACCACTTTCTTTTATTGACAGTTATTCAAAATGCTTTCTCTCAACTTATCTACACAAACCTTGATAACAGCTTTAACTTTCACAGCAACTTCCAACAAATATCGGATCCTGACGTCCATAGACCGCAATACCTACTGCCCACTTCACAACCAGCAACACCTATGATGGTCTGTGAACCCTTTAAACTTGCATTCGTCCCGTCAAATCAACTCCTCATCTCCCAAACTCCAGTCCTTGTTCCTCCTGAATGTTAATGCCACACAAACCAACTCCTGGTAAGTTGCTATATTATGATGTTCCAAATCTACCGTTGTTCCCTTTTTGCAGATAGTCCGATGTCTCTTGTTACACCCACAAAATATCCAAATCAAATCAGTTACTCGTAAGAACCTCCAATAATATCTTACATGTATGAATAAATCCAAATATCTTCAAATAATATCACCTTCTGTTTTCTTTATTTCCAATTAACTGTATTTGTATAATCTCTTCACCGATTATATGTCTCCATAAATTACATTTTACTTTTTCGCCTATCACACCACGCAGAATAGTTTATAGCTTTTTTTAACTTGTATATACCACAAATAACATAAATTAAGGCATAATTTCTAATTTTATTTGACGAAATTCTTTCTTTCAAAATTACATGTATGCTTTTTCATGAGTTGTTTTAGTAACTAACTAAACAAATTTCTATCCCTATTAGATACAATTCTTAGTGCACACTTCCTATATTTTAAAATAATACTATTATAGGATATTCATTCTGATTATTATTAACAAATACATTTGTCTAATGTTACCTTGGTTTGTTCTTTATTAACATTTTATACAACTATTAAGTTATTTAATTCAATTAATATCGCACTATCAAATGGCTCCTTTCATTTATCAATTACTTTCACTATTCATATTCGAAATTTTACACCCATCAAGATCTAATTATTGTAACCTTCCAAATGTATTAGTTTTTTAATATTTCTTTCTTATGATTATTTATACTGCATCACGTATCATAACAATATATAAAAATCAATCGCAGTGTGTTAATAACGCAAATACTCGAGAATGACTTGACCGATTTGGATGATTTTTCGTTTTGTTCGTCTTACTCCCGAGGTAGGTTTAGCAAAAAAGAAAATACGGAAAAATCCAAATTAAAAGCCGGAAAATTGGAAAATATCGAAAGTGTGTTTTTCTATACACTGTACGACTTTCTATTTGAAGTCATACTTTTATGATTATGTGCTTAATGGTTTGAAGGGTTGTCCCCATCATGTCATAATCCAAAACAACGTTTGCCGGGTCAGCTAGTTTTTTATAGAAAATTTATTGAAAATTGAAACACATACATAGGTACTAACTCGAACGACAGAAAAATGTAAAATGAAAGAAATATTTAAGCATTTTGCCATGTTAAGAACATGCCTTTATTGGTGGGGACAACTCTCTGACTTGAGACTTCGCTATATATTGCAGCTGGTCCTCATAAAAGGCAGAACTAGTGGTGCTAGCAAATAAAACAAGTATTTTTCCAAATTTAACTACCAAACTATAGTTGGCGAGGCAATTGTTTTCACCAAGCTACTTATAAGATTTAGCTCTCCACTTGCGAAAATAAAGATGCAGGTTTGAGGCTTCTTGTTTTACAATAGCTAGCACTACATTACACTGATTGCTATTAGTGATGGGCCTATCCGGAATGAATAATCGGAAAGTTTCCGATTGTTCAAAAAATCGGAAGGTTCGGTGCACAAAATTCGGAACTTTCGGAATTCGATTATTTTACTATTCGGAACACAAAATGAGAAAACGAAATGGCAATTTGAACTGAGCGGAATACGGAATGTTGTGTTGACTCACTTGACTGCTATATGCTGGTGAATGGCACTAATGGCAGTGGTATTTCATAGATTAATTATTAGATAGTACAACTTACAGACGTCAAATTCAAGTATTGTTTTATACTATCTATTATGTACTTTATGTGTCATTAAACTTTAAAATATCACTACCATTTTCCGAAAGTCTATTAAGGTAACTACTGTAAAATTTGAAAAAATATTTTATTTTCTCTTATATGCCACTGTGCGACTCAAACTCATAAATTGTTTTACTGGCGGTCCTGCAAACCCAAACAATAGATGCCAACGCAGATAAAGGCTTACGGCGCGACGCAAATTTGCACGCACTTCATCTTCCTTCCGCTTGTTGTTTCGCTCGTTTTCTCTTACTTGCATTTACGGAATGTAAAATAATCGGATGATATTCCGATTTTATAAACATTCCGAAATGGAACATTCCGATTATTGAAATCATCCGATTATGCCCATCACTAGTTGCTATTGTTATTGTTTGATGATTCTAGCTATTTTCAACAGTGAAATCTTAAGACCCTATATAATTTTATCGGTAAAATATGTTTCTTTACGAAAACGTTGTTGCCTAGCAAAATTGATGAGAACATATTGTCATTAATCAAAAACTCAAGCCCGTTAGGTGAAGGGCTTTTACGCAGTTTGTTGGAGTCAATTTTGCTTTAAGGCAGCAATGTTTAAGTGTTGAACAATTAAATTATCAAAGAGGATAATATAAGGTCGAATAGTTTTTGACGTGCAAATTCTAGAAATAAAAAACAATGATTTCCTCATAGAGACAGAGACGCAGCATTTTTTCGATATGCAAGAAAGACGTAATAGATATTTACAATACAATTGGGATAATAGCATTATTAACACACCCGTATGAAATTTTCACAGTCAGGCGATAGCCGTCCGGCGTTTCTCATTATTGTATTGACAAGTAGAAAATTGACACTTTAAAATTTAGTGAGCTAATAACGCCTCGCTCAAAATGAGTGTGATAAGTGACATTTATCTCTCGAGCGTAGATAATATTTTTTATCTACTGCGGTGGGATAAGTAACTCATTACGTCACTCATTTGACACTATTTCAGTTAGGTAATGAAGCTCATTACACGACTCAGTTATGTAATGGTTTCATTACGCAACTGAGTTGTGTAATGACTTCATTACCTAACTGAAATAGTGTCAAATGAATGACATAATGACATTTGCCTACTAAAATATTTTTGAAAATGACAGATCTGACATTTCTCTTAATGCACTTTTCTCAATTTTAGGCAGTCGTAGATAAAATTTTCTACAATACATGTGTGATAATGCATCATTAATATACTTGTGTGCTTACATAACTCGTTCTACGCACTCGTTTGTAACTTACACACACGTATATTAATGATGCTGTTATCCCACTTGTATAGTAAATAACTATTACCACTGTGTAAATAAATTATTAGTTGCTAAAATACTGATCCAAACATTGTTATACGAAAAAACGGACATTTGACAGTTGAGGGAATTTCTCGGTAATCTAATAATGTATTAAGGGCGAATGGTTTTTTCGGTAATTTTTTTACGAATGTTTGTCGTTCTGGAAACGTCACGAAATAAACTAACATGATCAAATTTCCCGAGCTGAAGGCTAAGAAATTTATCAAAGCTAGTTTGTCGAAGGACGTTGCCAAAAAATCGTGATTTAAAAATTGTCCAAGCAAAATCATGAGGACAAAATACATTTTGTGGACTACTGTAGTAGCTCGGTGGACTAACTACTCGATTAAATGAACAATTCGTTTATATAATCAACCAAAATTGTACATTATAGATTCAAAAGAGCTGACAAGAAAATAAGAATCAGCCAAAACTAACTAGCTACCTAATAAAACAAAAATTAATTCATTTTTATACATACTTATACTTAATATTGTTCATTTATAAAAAGTATTCAAGTTAATAAATGCAATAAACCTATTTTAAACTGTACACTCGATTTAGTAAACATCTCGGTTGTATGCACAAGTTCACATAATCGAGCGACTACTGTATTTCACAATCAGTCCATTTTGTATCAGTACGCTACAAATATGACATTTATACTGACGTGCAATGAGAGTTGACATTGCGTCTTTCAAATACCATGATTAAAACAACATTTGGCGGCTGTCATGGACACAAGTGAAAAAATAAACTGATAAAATCTCAAGGCAAAATGTTGGATTTTTTCCACTATAAAAATGAATGATTAGTTGCATTTTGAAAAATAGTAGCATGTGATTGAATAATAAGAGATAAAATAATAGTGAAAAAATTAGAATGCAAAGCACATTCTCTGTTTTGGGGATACCTTACAGATATATATAGCCCCTATGTAATAGAGGGGCTATACAGATATATGATTCGACGCGCCATCTGTGATATTATAGCTAAAACTTCGGACTAGTAATAGGTAGCTATTTTCAAAGATGAGTAAGAAAAATTAGCTTTGTGTCTTAAGAGAATGAAGTAAAAAGTATTGACATATCGTTCCATGGAAATAATAAAAAAGATCATCTTTGCAGGTCATTTTTTTCCTAAAATAATTGAAATATTAATTTGAAATTTGGTCATTCACTAATTAGATATGTGCTTTAAGAGAAAATTACGTTCCGATAATCAACATTTAGTCGGAATGCATGATTTGATAGTTTACAAATAGACGTGCATTTTTCGCCAGCTGTCATCTATAAGGGACTATAGCAGTGGTCGCGCACTTAAACATCACGTTTCATATTATTCGATACCTTCTTGTATACAAACATACCAATTATTGATCTTGCTTTAAATACTATTAGAAATAACTGGAAAAGTATTGAAAAAACACTAACATTCCATTAAATGACTTCATTCAAGCAGTTGGATTTGTTCTAAACACCACCTATTTTTCCTGCAACAATATAATATACAGGGTGTCAGGAAAGTCAACCGTGTCACTTCTTAAAATGCTAGGAGACGCTATATGGAGTGGAAAAGTCCTAATCCATTTTGTCTTAGGCATAGTTTTCGTAAAAAGGAATGTTGAAAATTAAAAAGAAAAAGTTGAGAACTGCTGTACTTTGCCTTAAATTGGAGGATTGACGCAGTGTCAACGTACTCACAGACCCAACATCACCAGAACACCATACACAAAAAACATATCAGCATACTCCTGCACGGTGTATATTTTTACTAGAAAAGTCTAACACGCAATTATTTATTACATTGACATTAATTGACAAAAAAACATCAAAAACACAAAAACGCAGTAGGTACCATACAGCGGTTCACAAAATTTGCGATACCAATTTCAACAGTGAATTCTGAAGAAATTATGCTTCTAAGCCAAAAATGGATTAGGACTTTTCGACTCCATATAGCGTCCCCTAGAATCTCCAGAAGTGACACGGTTGACTTTCCTGACACCCTGTATAACTAAAACTAAACCGCTACTACTAAAAAACAGAATTAATCAACAAAATATTCCATTAAAATTAATAGCGTATCACCATCTAACAAAAAACTGCTCTAACTAGCAATGTCAATGTAAACTATCGCAAATTTAACTTAACTATGCCTGCAATTTTACATAAAGAGAATTTTTTTTAAAAAAACTGTGATTAAAAATGATTGAAATAAAAAAACACTACTGCAATTAATTATAGAACTGCTGTTAATAACTTAAGCTGTACTTACCATAACTTGTTTAAATAATCTAACATTTGTATGTTTTGTGTTTTTACAATATATGTAGGTATGTTCTGTAATTAATGAATTTCGATTTGTTCTCTTTTTAATTTAAGGATGCCCTGCACAAACGATTCTAATATAAAAGCTTCAAATTTCCTTCAATCTGTGCATTATAGATGAGCAAACATATAGAAATAAACTTGCATTTTATCAACAGACTTCATTTACATTTACATATTCGTCCTTTTGTGTCATTGCTCAAATTTTTACTATTAAAAATGAATAGTATCCTTTATCTAATAGACTTGTCTGTCTGGGACGCTGTTTCAGCAGCCAAACCGTAAGAGATAGAGAAAAAAGTTATTAAAGTTATATTTTTGGAATGGTCATGTCAGGTCAGGAACCGAATTTCAGTCTCTAACACTAATTATTATCTTAATTATCCTAATCCTAACTTTTTAGGTTAGATTCTAGGCAAATTTTATCAAGGCGAATGCGACTGGTAGTTTGCTACCAACAATGACGTCATATACGTACGTGTGGTGAATACGCGTTCTATTTGCAAAACGGTCTTTTTTGTTTTTTTAAATGAGATATATGTCTCACTGGGTTGCTAGTTAATTATCTAATTAATCTAAATATATTGTATTTTTTCAAATAACGCAAAGGTAATAAATGTATTTATGTTCGTCTTGATAATAACATTTTTAATTAAAACTAACCAAACATCTTGTAAGTATGCAAGTTCAAAATATCTAAATGTAGGTTTCGCTAACTCATTTCTTTTTATTCCAAAAATGATATTTTCTAATAATTTTTTTCATTATAACTGAAGAAACCACCACAAAATGGCGAATCGTTTTGCAATAAATATGTTATGACAATTTGACTTTTATTTTGTCTAAAAAAAGTCTGGCTAATGATTTTTAAATTAATCGTTTTTCCTTTTTTCTCCTTATTAGTATATTATTCGACACTTTATTTTTTTCACTAATTTCAGAGAAATAAAGAACTAATTCCAAGCAGGTACAGAAAATGGTATTCGCAGGTGGGACTGTTTTAATTTACACAGTGTGGCTTCTCGTCGATTTTGGGACAGCTGCAACCGAATATTTAGATCTGTACTGAGGAGGTATCTCTACTTTGTTTTAGTAGCCACATAGGCAGAGAACCCTGATTTAAGTTATGTTAATGGAAAGAGCAGGATAATTTTTAGTTTATCTGACAGAGCTTCGCCTTCTAGCCGACACCAAAATTCTGAGAGATGTCTTAGTAGCAAAATTCTCTTTTACCGCATAATCTGATATCACATCAATCAAGCACCAATACTGCTGTGTCGAGTAAGGATTTACAACCCAAAAGTTTTCTACAATTGTTTCGTGGAGTTCTTCCGGAATATAATAGTTTCAACTATCAAGCAAGTAAACGGTAAACGTTAAACCCATTTAAAATATTTCTAGATAAGTGGAAATCTAGTTAGACTACGTTTTTTATTGATTTCGCTCAAAACTTGATTTTCTTTTTAAACGTTTCGACTTTATCGCTGACGTTAAAAACAGTTACTGCTTTCCCTGAAGTGAGAGACTTTGGTTATGAACTTGTTTTAAACATTTCTGCTAAATATGCCAATTTCATGAGCCAACAGTCATCACACAACCTGTATCCCAAAGTGAAATGGTTGTCACTAAGAGGAATCTGATTCCACGGAGCACTATACTTGGGCCGCCGAACAGATAAAGTGGAGCAGGCAACCCGAATAACATATTACAAAGGTCACTCGATTATATTTTAATTATAATTACTAAAAGGATCAGCTATGGCGGCCCTTATAATTAGAACTAATTTCCAGTAACATTCAATCACTTTTTGGTTATGGTGCAAATAGAGATTTCGACCAACTGAAAAGGCAAGTTATTTATGAGAATTTTTTTATTTAAAAAACAAGTGAGTACGACAAATAGGTACGCGAGAAGATGTATGGCAGATTTTGTTAACATATTTGGTTTTTCCATATTTTTGTCACCGCAGTATCTTACTATAGTTTTTTACGCTACAATAGTGGCCGTTCTGTTTGATAGATGTCAAAAAGTGTCTCTATCAAGCCACTGTAACATAGGCCAATGTCTTGTGAACGCTTAGTTTTGGTTTGTGATTTTTGTATTTTTTCTCAAAGTATGGCTGATGTAGCTGGTGCGGTTTTATCACCACCTAAAAAACGACGTTCTGCACATTTCACCGTTAAAGAAAGAGAAGCCGTTATAATAGTAATTTACGATACAAGTGCGTAAAGCTACTCTTTAGGCACGAGTGGGGCAGAGTTATAACGCGAGTGAGCGAGCGTTTTAAGACGAGCGAGTGACTAAAGATGCTTTACGCATGTGTATCGTACAATAGTTTGTCTACGATAGAATCTAGAAAACACGGTAAATATAAAAAAATTAAATATAAATTACGATTACCAGCAACCGGTCACAATTTTGCGCGTTTTAAATTTTAAAACACGTTGCTACTGACGACGTGCCTAATGAAATCTTTTAAACACGTTACTACTGACGACGTAAACTAATGAAAACATGTTATTAAACAGTCGTTTTACAAACTTAAAACTGCCAACTAAAAGGCTATTTGTATAATCCCTCTAGCACATTTTATTTCTTCTGTTAGCTATTGCTCTACTTCTATCTTTGTTTTAGTGTCTGAGTTGATATCCTTTATTATTCTTGCAAGAGATGATGGAGCGTCCTTGCTGATCGATTGATATTATGTCATGTAGTTACTCAATCGAAAGCTTTCCTTAGAATCTACAAAGCACATAAAAGCTGGCGAGCTAAAATTCTATCGCCCTTTCAACTACTTGATGTAATATAAATATCGCGTCCGTCGTTCATCAAACAAATATCCAGAATTTTATATTATTTATTGGCTTTAATTCTATAATTTAAGTGATATGCTTCAAACAAGACAAAAGTATAAATACATTTCTAAACAAATTTAGGACTATGTAGTAGATAGTGTATGAAAACGTGTCATACCTCTGTTTACGCTGGATACTATGAAATAAATTTTTCTTTGTCGTTCTCTTGCTAATTTGGTATTCTACTTTCAGACATTTTTGAGGTTAAATTTTAAATTTAATTCACCATTAAAAATTGTTCCCCGGTAATAATTTCCGCTCGAATTAGTCAGTTTCTTTAATTTACTGGTGTAGATGAGAATTGTTGTCGCTGATAATTCCAATTCATTTATAATAGCGTTTCATTAAGTGTGAAGTCCCCTTAGAACTTCTGCTTCTTGCAACGCTGCGTTCTAACAATTCAAGAAAGCAGTTATCCGTAAAATCTGCCCCAGTTTAATTCAATGTGGTTTATGGATGTAAGGGCGGCATAAACAACCCCGCATTATAAAATAATTCTTCTTGTTTGTAAACTGGCGCCATCAACTGCTATTTTCCACCATCACACACGACTAATGTCGGAAAATGGTGTGTGAGTCTCCTTTTTTACGGCACGCGAGGGGATTATAGACACTGCCTTAAAGCGATGAAAACCTATTTTATTGCCTCCAAACTTATTCCCTTTGCTTCAAAGTGTCGACAGTTTTCAAGCTGCAAGATCAGAACTGTAAGGGTGGGGAAAATTATGGAGCTGCGCTCCATTGAATTTCCTAAATGTATAATATTTTTCCTATACAGGTCGACCCCTTGTGTGTTTTAAAGACGTTCCGCTCATCGTTTATTCACAATCGCCCCTTTCTGACAGCTTGACCTTAACCCGGTCGTAATTGCGTTTCAAGAATAAATTAGGCAAAAGTGCCATTCGTAGGCAATTTTCAGAGCTTCCTTTTACACTTTCGCGACGATTATAATCCGTTTGCCAAATACAAGGAATGCAATTAACAAACTTCAAAAGTTTCTGTAGTCGTCTCAAAACTATAAGAAAGCTTTTAAGATGAAGTTAGAAATAAGTCAAGCCATTATTTTGGAGTAAACTGCAATTTCCATTTACATGTCAACAGCGGGCTTAATTAAAGAAGTTAGCAGAATAAGTGCATTCTTGTGTTAAGTTCAACTTACTTATTAAATGGAAAGTATGGAGATCGAGATTGCCACTTTAAGTGTAATTTAGACTAAAAAGATTCTTGTATTTGTTCAAACTGGGAACTTCTTCGCTTCCGCTCTAAGGAACCTAAAAACGTATTTCCACGAATTTGCGTTAAAATGTCGCGTATTTACCAGGCATCGTTTTAAATTTTCAGACACTGCTGTTCTCATGACTTCAAAATCCAGAGCAGCTTTTATTTGTTACGCAGTTTGTTTCCGTCTATGTAGTTTAAATTTAAATGATAAAAGCCGAGTCTGAATAATGTTTTTCGTTATGAATAAGTGAAACAAATCCTTTCACGTAACACAGAGGAAACGGAAATGTCAAGAGGAGGATTTAAATTTGTAGCGTAAGGTAGATTTACTTACTGTCAATACGTACGAAGAAAAATCTTGATTCCTCCTTTTACCTGCTTAATATTCCAACGCAGAAGCATGTACAAAAGTTGGATTTACTAGATTACACGACAACACAAACAAAGACACAAAATTGTTTATTTTAAAAATTCCTTGCAGATACAAATGAGTTTGCAGCAAAATGTTTCTACTGTTAAGCCGGTTTACTTGAATGAAAATGAAATAAAATAAAAATACACTAAAATCACTGTTTTATCAAACTATAAGCTTAAACTATAAAGTTAAAACAATCTGGTAATTATACAATCTGTGATTTTAAAAACACTATCCACATTATTATCGATAATTCATTAAAAATAATTTTGGAAAAACTAATATTCGCTGCATTTCTGTTCTAAGATAACTTGAAATTATTCAAATATGACTATTGTTAAGCTGTTAACGTAAATATTATATTAACGAGAATAGATAACAAATGCAGTCAGCAGTGAAAAGTCTACTTTTTGCTTCAGAACAATATTTCCCAATTTGCATGAAGAAAACGATACAGGGTTAATTCTATCCAATCTTACTAATAAGAAAAAAACAACTTACACATATTTTAAAAATTGGAAAGTAATTTATTTCGAACTTATTTCCCCAGTGCGTGAAGGTTAAGTTTACAAAGTAAAAGAATCTGTAAAAGGCTTTACCCAGAACTTACTTCGTCAACATTGTGGCACTAAATAATTTTAAAAATGAAATTAAGTTAGGAGTACAAATATCTTCACGTTTCTAATAAATTAAATATATTTTCAAATTTAAAAAAAAAATGTATGCCGCTGGGGTTTAAACCCGCCTCATCTGCAGCTCTGTAGAATGCTCGATCGTAACCGAATCTCCGCAGAGGATATAAGTAGGGCGAAATTCCATCTGCGCTACCGCGTCTCTTCGGGAAAGTCCGGCGCGCGAGTCTCTTGAAGAGCTCGATGTAATTGTTGAAACATTTGTACTCTTTTGTGACATTATAGGTCCCGGGTGGTGTAGCTTGAACAAGCGTCCACGTTCGATCAGTAAAGTTAAGCAACGCTCTTTCTGATCAGAACTTGGATGGGAGTTCCATGGCTGCTGCTCTCGGCGCCTCGTGATATGGCTGTCACCGAAATAGTTGGTCTCGGATGTCATAATAGCATCATGACAGTCGTTAGTGAGGTTGGAAGTCCCCATGAAAATGTACAGCGACGCCTATAACTGGCCTAACGGCTGTTGGCTGAGTACCAAAATAAAATAAAATAAAATTATCCTTTATCGGCTGAGTCTTATTTTCGGCAAACGTACAGCCGTGAAAGTTATTAAGTACTTCTTTTTATTTCAAAACTAACACAAAAATAAACAAAATTTAATTTTTTAAGGTGCTCATCCTGTATATATTTGTATGAAGTTGTACCGGTTTCATGCGAGGTAGATATATAATATGTATGCAAAATATCGTCTTCCTCCGAAAAATAGTTTTTGAGCTATACTGCCAACAGACAGACAGACAGACAGACAGACAGACAGACAGACAGACAGGCAGACAGACAGACAAACAGACAGACAGACAGACGGACAGACGGACAGCCAGACAGACAGACAAACAGACAGACAGACAGACAGACAAACAGACAGACAGACAGACTGACGAAATTGAGGAAACCTCTTTTTCGTCATCTATGGACCTTGAAACGTGAAGATCTTTTTCGTGATTACAATACTTCCTTCATCTTTCAGACGAGGGAAGTAAAAATTGTTGCTGCGTGTGCAATTTACAATATCGAAAACACTTTATACAGTTTCCTATTTTATTTTAAATCGATAACAGATTTTTCTACCTTGAACAGTAATTACGTATGCATTTAATGTAATAATGGTAAAATAATATATTATTCTTCACTCAAAATTATTTGAATAAATGTAGTTTTACGAAGTTTATATTTTTAGTGTGGACTTCTTGGAATACAGTATAATCACCTGAATTAAATCGAGCGATAACAATATATATTTTTTCATAGTTTGTTATGTTTGGAATTTATATTAATTTAAAGATGTTGCTTTCTGAAAATTTATAGGAATATACTATACAAGTGCGTAGAGCTAGTCTTTAGTCACGAGTGAGACACGAGTGACTAAAGATGCTTTACGCATGTGTATCGTACAATATTTTATCTACGATAGAATCTGAAAAACACTGTAAATATATAATAGTATATTACGTAACAAGAGTTGTAAATGGCATATTGCGCACGACTAGAAAAGTTGTGCACTAACCGCGTAGCAGTGAGTGCAGCAATTCCAGGAGTGCGTAATTGCTTTACAACTCGAATTGTATACTATACTTTTTCCACGACCACACTCATTTCGTTAAATGATAAATACATGTTTTATTAACTGTCAAATATTTACTGCCACGCCTTCTTAAAATTTAGGCGCCTGCAGTCACAGCCCTACACCGCTTCGTACAAACAACTGTATAGTAATATACGTAACTATAGTAACTAAAGCGAAAAAGCATTGTTTCTACCAACATCCTAAGCCACTAAATCACTAATCTTGCGATCGACCTATTTTACACACGCTGTGCCTAAGAACACACTCAAACAACTTGTAAGTTGAAAAATTTGATCACTTGCAGTAGTGGTCGTAGAAAATATTATTTTAATGTAACTTATGATTACTAGATTAAATAAGAGATTTGTCTTGATACGAATAGCTACACCCTAGTAACCGGTCATAATTTTGCATGGTTAAAACTAACCACGTGGCTACTGACTGCTTGGCCAATGAAGTCCTGTTATTAAACAGTGGTTTTAACTAAACGTAAATGTTACGCACTGTCTTAAATAAAGGTACTTTATCTTGGATAGTTTAATTGCGTCCCCTATTTTGAGTGGTTTTGTTGAGCACTGTATAACGTTTGTATAGTATTCCAACCAAAAATTGGAAAGCTATTAAAAATCCGGTACACCATGAAAAGAGTAAGTCATGTCTAAGTTGGTTTCATACAATCAGTAAATAATATTCTAATGTCAATCAACTTTCAAGTAATGACAGTTCATCTGCAAATTGTACATCTAACCGTTTTATTAAGGCATTGTAACATTGTGCATGATTTAAATAGGTACTAGTTGAGTTTTTAGAACCGTATAGTAACATATAAAATGTTGAAAAACGTATATGTCTTCCAAACTTCCCAATGCATCTGTCACATTTGAGGGTTATTATCGAAGTGTCATTGAATGACAATTAAACAGTAATTTTATTAATTAAATTACGAAGTGACTTACTGTTTTCAATGCTGGCCTGATTTTAAATAGCTTTCCAATTTCTGGTTGGAATACTATACCACTACAAATTAAATGTACACATAACTAATATGTTAGAATTGAACGCCGCCAACTTCAGTCACAATCGACGTTTGGTCTGTAGTATGTGACAACTTGTTGATAGGGGCAAATGCTCAGCCATTCACGAGTACGCGAACGTGTAACCACGACGCATACACACCTGAATTTTAGCAGTAGAACAGCTAATTGGAAGAAGGCCCTGAAGGGTATCAGAGGACTATACCCGGCCAGTCGAAGCAAGTTGTCCAACTGCACCCGGAGGAACAACTAGCCCTAAGCCCATGAGTACCTAAGGCACAGTAACTTACAGCCAGAGCAGTTTTTTCAGTAGAGCTCTCCAGCTCGAAGCTGCTGCCAGTTCCGCTTTACAGTGCATAGAAGGTCGTAGACGGACAGTCCGAGACTTCTGAGTTCAACACTCCAGAAGAACCAGCCAGTCAGCACTACGAAATCTAACTAATGATCTAGATCGTTCTTTAAACCCTAACCACCACCTTCGAGACGATTTTCGGTGGCGAAATCCATTATCCTACATTTGCACAATCATCAACGTCCTCGACATGCAGGACCATCTCCTAAACCTGCACTCCCGCAACCGTCGAACAGACGGCTGGTAGCAAGCCGTTCAGTGCCAATGCGTCAGCGCGACCAGACCCAAGACGCAATAGCAAGAACTGAAATCCGACGTAAGCCACACCATTTTGAGGTTATATAGATATTTTGATTACAATCACCGCTGTAATTAAACAAAGGCTTTACCAACGTTGTGCAGAGTTTCCTAACAGCAAACAGAGAGCTCCTACAACGTGCTTCGGTAAATATCTATAGTTCATTCAAATTCAAGATAGAGCAAAATCTGCAACCCAAGTTACAAATATCAGCAGTCAGTTGATTAATAATTTGATTTTATTAAAATGTAGATCATGGGATGTGTACGTAGTACCGGGTGATCATAAATGGTTGTGTTTTTTTTCTTAGGATGTCTCTGTTTATGTTGGTGGTACTGTAAGTCTATGTCAAATTCGAGGTTAACAGGTTAGGTTTTGCTTCAGTTTGTGTCAAAACTGACGCAAAATTTAACCAGTCAGTTTTTACACAAACTGACGCAAAACCTAACCTGGTAACCTCGAATTTGACATAGACTTACAGTACCACCAACATAAACAGTGCCAACCTAAGAAAACAATCACAACCACTTATGGTCATTCGGTATAATATAGAGGTTACAGTTTTTGGCAAATTTGCAAAGCTTGAAATTGGAAAATTGTGCGATGTCTACCTAAATTAAATCTGCTAAATGTGGCCTGCACATGCACATGCCAAAACTTCCCGGTACTCACTTAGCTTACTTTAAGGGGTAGACAGAACCTGTGTCGTTGCCGAACTTATATCGGAGCTCGAAGGCGACGCTGATCTCGTTGTCGGTCTGCTATGGGCCTGATGCTGCTGCAACTCCTCGGGCAAGTCCTCACGTAGCTGCTTGCTGCTCTGCAGTCTTTCCCTCTGGGCTGTCTCGGCTTGCAGGCCTCCACGCAGAGAACGAAATAGGCTGGTTCCAAAGTTAGGTTATGGTGCTCGTGCTTCGGAGAACTACACAACTTATTGTTTGCCTTTGCAAACCATTTTGTAATTAATAGTTCGGCTATTACTTTGCACAAACCTCATATTTTAAATTTTATTTTACATTCAATTTAGATCCTTCTGAGAATTGAGCTTTGCTTAAACCGTTCTTTAATTAATTCTACTGCTATTAATTGGCATCTCTTTGCCAATGGATTCAATCTATTAAATTCAAAATTTAGCCTTGCAGTTATATAAAATACCTCACCCTGAGCTTCATGAAATGTCCATTAGTTTGGCAATGCTATCCGTGTTGAGTTTGTAGGGCTTAATACCATAGCAATATTTAGTGTAGTATTAAATTTAGTTTAAATGAGATTAATAGCGGAGCTAGTTTATTCCATCAAAGCAGATTTCAACGAGCCCTTGGGTACTGAGCTACCGAAATGGGTGAATGCCTTCGAAAAAGTTGAGTTATAGACCACTTTTAGTCGAAACTGTGACGTAGCTAATATTTTCTAGTAGGAGGAACATCTATCCACAATATCTTCGAGTTTGGTTGGAAAGGATGTTAAAGGTGGCTACTTTTTTTGCGAGATAAACATATAGCTTCATTTTCTTTGGGTTGATTAGATTCTTGTGTTTGCTCCCTACCAATTTCTGAAGTTCCTCATTTTCAGAGTGAGATTTGTTGTTGCTTTGTGGGTTGGATTATATTTTACTTCTTGTGTTTTGGATTTCTAACGTTCTTGTTTTGAGTGTTGGGGTTGGATCCTTTGACATTGTGATTGCGGTTGAAAACAGGAGTGATGATCAACTTAAAACAGCCTGTTCGTAGTCGTTCCCTATAGTGTCTTTCCATTTCACCTAAATTTGGCTTGGTGGTTTTTAAGGCTTTTGTGCCCTGGAGATGATCTTGACTTTTGTTTTACATTATATTTGAAAACTCTAACAATTATTGTGTACATTGGGTTGCCTACGCTTTTATTTCAATTTTACGAAATTTTAAGTATTCTTTAGCATACAATTTGGTAACTTTCAATTTGCAATAAGACACTTCTTTTTGAAAATGGTAAGTTTATAGATGAAGCTATTTCCTATTTCTATTTCGGAAACTCGATCCTTGCTCAAGATTGCTTCTCATGTAGAAATATTTTAAACGTACTTTGATTAACCCTTTGAGAGCGGATATTATCCTCTAATATCGTCCGTAATTGGGTTCAGCATTTATGTGATATATTACTTTTGTCACTTACCGTTTCGTAATTTTTAAATTAGTTGCAAGTGATTCTTCAAGTTACGTCCATTTACGAGTAACAGTTGAATGGTATTAATTCGTCTTTTCATCGTGAAGCTATCGAAGTACATACTAGTAATACTCGATACCTGTAAGAGTGCACTACACTGTGAGGAAAAGCTTTCATTGCATTGTGCCAAACATGTTCTCACGGCCTGCAACCCCCTTAGCCAGATCATACCAGTGTTCGACGTTCGTCAATTTTGTTAGATTAACTACCCATTGCATGCCCCAGAATTGCTTTCAAGTAGATGAAAAATTCTATGAACAGCACGAAGGAACAGCAGCTAAATTCTTTTAAAAGTTTGACCATTTTTAAGAATCAAGATAGTAACATTTTGAACAAAGACCGAAGTTTCTTCCTCCACTCTGATGTTTACAATCTGTTAAAGTTGACACCTTATAGATCACATAGGACACGTCCTCCGGGAAAAATAGTATAAATAGCGTTAGGAAGTACGGAAGTACTGACTTTCCCTGATGATTTGGTGAAGAGCACATCTTCGAGAAGTCGCCCCAACCGAATTTACGGTTGTAATTTGGTAGATATATTGTCTTCAGAGATTTATTCCAGCCAACTCTGTCGGATTAGTCTCTCTCTTCAAAGCGACTAAAGATGACAGCTGAACTGTCAACATACGTATGTAACAGTTGTTAAATATTTGTGTGGTTAGGGGTTTTTAACGAATTGTGTTGGATTCAAACCACAGGCTCTAGCAGTGTTTTAGTAACTCTTTTATTGTTTACGTGTTGTGCACAGAAGCCTTACCGCATAATGTACGGGTTTTTAACGAATTAATTAGTAGATTTGCATAGGACTTTATGTTCACCTTAATTTTAGACTTCTGCTTCGCTTTTTTGCTTCCGCGCGCTAGTAAATCATTAAATATTTTATGTGTATAATAAAATCTACGTATTCTGTTGAAGTATTAAATTCTTTCCTATTCTATTTACCTGTTATCATTTCGTGAACCATAGATGTGTTTCCCAACACAAGAGTAGCGAAGAACAAGGATATTTGCAATAAAGCAGCAATTCATCGTCAGTTGCAGGTTCTATATTTTTTACATAGTACAGATAAAGCTCACAGATTGCACACGTCATCATTACTATAATCTGGCTCACAGATATCAAAGGTTTGTTCTTGATAGCTCATTGCTGCAAACTCGGATAGTTCATATTAAACGCTATGGTGAATATGCAAGATTTTACGGATATTCACAAGAATTGTTGTTCGATCCGGGGAAAATTGCTGTTTGTTTTATAATCGATCTTAGAAAGACTAATGGAAGTAAACGCTGCTTTGAACAGTTATACCTTTAAATCATTTTTTACCTGCGGTATGTTTGTACAAAGTTCTCTTTGTTTTCCTCATTATTTGTATACATAACATGATATATACATGCATTCTGTAAAACAAACATTATTGCTATTAACATGTTTATGAAAATGCTAATTATTTCAGGAAAATTTTAAACTTTCAAAGCCTTTCCAGACAACAAAGTTGGCGATTATTTAAAAACACGGACAGGGGAACTTTTAGAAACTTCTTTAAAAGAATATTTTACGGCAGGCAATAATTTGATAAACAAGCATCGTGGCAGCTCTGGCCAAAAAAGGACAAACAAAACAGTTTTATTATTTAAAGTAAAAAGTACATCACGATATTCGCTGAAATCTGTTCTCTTCGCAAACGGAAGACACGCAAGTCTGTAATAAAAAAGTTTCTTGTTTATTCGGTTTTCACAAATACTACCTATAATCGAAAATAACATTAAGTTCTTGGAAGGGAAGTTTTCATTCGCAACTTTTCTCCGTCTCGTAAAGTGATAGATCAACCGTTGTTCATCGCCCAAAGATTTATTCAAATTCTTATAAAGCTCGATTGCTTAGATAGATATATGTTATAGTGCACATAGATTACTGCTGTTTTAAAATATGTATGTAAGTTATGAAAAGCGCGCAGTTGCAGCTTCTAAGTTTCCTATATCTCAAATTATACCTAAAAAGGCTTTCTTCTGCAACTGACTTACTATATTTATAAAAACATTTCCTTTACTTTGACAAATGTCTACTTAATGCCATTTATTAATTTCTTTCGCCATAGTAAAATTGCTATTTTACAAATTAGAAGAACCTAAAAGTATTTTCCAAAAGGTGTACGTAATAATTCATAGAGGACTAATAACGTTATAATAAGTTTGAGACTTATTATTCGGGGAACGTCGAAATAATTATATTGGAGAACATTTTATACTTACTAGTGTTACAACAAAAAAGTTTTAAGGATTAGCAATGGACAATAATATAATGTATTATTACTATATATTGTAATGTAGTCCAGTAATAGAGCGACAACAGTTCATAAACTTCAAAGTATACAACAACCCTAATTTTTATAAACTGCTATATATTTTGTATTTCAACATCCTATACTGCAATGGAATTTATTTTCCCGTAGGGATTTTGAAATCGTCTATACTTGCATTTATAATCATATACAATTTATAAATAAAATCTTTCTATCGATTCTTTCATAACGTTTCTCACTTTTTAACTAATCGTTATTTTAGCTTTTTTATTCTAATGTTCTCTAGACTTTTTTCTTACAAATGCTAAAATGATATGTCTGCTTTATGCCTTTTTATTTAGATGTCGCTGTAGTGTCTGTTTTCCCTTCTTCTTTCAACCTGCATAGCCAACTTTTGTTCTTGCAGCTTTCGAATTAATTTGTTCAAATTTGTTTAAATGTCAAGTTATTACAATAACCCGATAAAAGTTGTGGCGAGAATCCAAAACCACCGCATGTCTGCCTCTATTAGTCCAACATTAACGGTGACAGATAAAACGTCAACTACATCCCTTTTAAATTCGCACAGCAAATAAGTAGCTTAAGCTAAAGTGAAGCAGAGCATTAGAGCTAACGTTAGTAAATAAGGTAAAAATAAAGGTTAATATGTCAAAATGACCGTAACAACTTTCCTCTCAAATATTGCTAGAATATAATATTCGCTATAATCGGATCTTGCTCTTAACAGAATTCAACCATCAGCCGCCCTCTATTGTTTTCCCTGAATTTATTTAAGCAGCTTACTTTCATATACTAAAGAGAATACAGGAAAATTTCTAATTATTTTCAATAAACTAAAAAAACATTGTTAATATAGTACAAAAGCGGAAATATTTAATTGTATTTAATGGTTATTCGTACACACTGTATCTTCTAATATTCTCTGCTGAAACACAATCTTAACATTGAAAATGTTTAACGAATTGGAAGTGTAACGGTAATATGGGGCTCAGTAGCGACTTGTGTAACGCTTGGAAAGTTAGCAGTTTTCACGAGTTTTGCAAGTTGTACGTATTGCAGGTGAATGTTGTTGGTGTCATTTTGAAGGTCTCGTCAAAGGCGAACTTTCTGGAGAGTTTGTGAAAATGTAATATTCGAGGGGGCAAAAATATGTGCGTTAAAACGATTTTTTAGACACGAAAGCGTTCGGTGCTATTACATCCCATACTTTTGAAAGATCCAAATGTGATTTGGGGCTAGTTGGAAAGAGCATAAATCATTGCTCACCGTGCTAGCTGTTGTTTGGGGTTTGCGATGCACGGGGGCGAAGTTACAGTGAAAAGGTGAGGTGCGTTTTTAACAAATTGGATGTTCGCATAAACAAGGAGAAAGAAAAAACATCGAATTTTATTTTTGGCAGCATGTGGATGAATCTGTAGATGTTTAAGAATTTTGCGGCCTAGGTGTATTTGGAGGTTGCAAAATGGGGAAAACATTATAAATATCAGAAAAACCTTAAAATCAATATTCGCTGTTTGGAAACTTTTTACTGGTCGATTATATTTTTTAAAGGAATACGGGATGAGGTTGTGAGGGCGGGGATTTGTTGCCTTATTTTCTCAATTTTAAAATAAGGAAAATGTGCAATTTTGTTTGATTCTGACCCTTTGTGAAATTGTAAATTTGCAAGTAAATATTAAATAGCGTGATACTAACGGATTCTCGGATTGTATTTTTCTCTAGCATGAATAATATTTCGTGGGGTTAAGGTCATTGCCGCGCTGCACTTGTCGACAGAAGGTGGTAAAATGGTAGACGGCCACTGCCAGGATTGGGATGTTAGTGTCAGTTGTTTGTACTAAAACTTAATGTGTAATAGAAAAAGTTGGCGGGGACTTTAAAAATATAAATACTTTCAGATATGTATATATACGGAAAATGCAAAGTTACCTAGTTTAGACAATGTAAAATCTCCCAAAACAACAAATCCTTTTAACATGTATTTATTGAACAATTACCACAAAACTAAAGATAAATATCGACTAAACAACTCATAGATCTATTCGCATCTAATCCCTTTTCCACACTGCCCCGTTCCTCCTAATAATAGCAGTAACATATTTGCTCCAGTTGTTGTAGTTGCTATTAATGCACGTTTCATGAGTACTTACACCCATCTAAACAAAATAAACTATTAACAATAATATGTGGAGCCGCCGATCGGATGGCTTTCATTCTCAGAACTCCTTCAAAACAGCTAACAAATGTAACAGCGAATGACTCATATAAGCAATACTTCTTGTAAATTTTATGCCTGACTTAAAAATTAGCGAAGTTCATTTTCAATGCATTAACGAAGGTTGGTAAATTGTAACTTCTGTACATTTTTTACTTCCCTCGTCTGAAAGACGAAGGAAGTATTGTAATCCAAGATTTTTTCAGATCTTCACGTTTCAAGGTCCCTAGATGACGAAATAGATATTTATGTATTTAGTGTGTAAAGAGAGCCATTTTGGTATGAGGATGCGAATACCAAAATGGCTCTTTACACTCGAAATACATACATTTTTTCTACGGTCCTAAATAAATGACAAAACTGTTAAATAATTGAAATTTCGGTTCACACCATTTGATGAAGTCGTTGTACCGCCGTTCATAAAGGCCGCGCGATTTGGCCGGCAACAACTCATTGGTTGCTGTCTGGGCCGCTTCAAATACCTACTTCAGGCGGGGTGCAATTATCTTCAGATTCCATCTTCAACTTCACAAAAACTCTCAATCTTAAAATTGTTGCGTGATGATGGACGCGACGTGATGCAATTGTCAATAATTTTAGCCAGTTCCAGAAAAATTGCGAATTACAATAATAATCAGGTTAGCCATGACGATGCGTAAAGTAAAATGAAGTGACGCGATTATTTCATTAAGACATTGTTTACGTGGTTGCGATGTTAAAATGGTTACTAGGGAAAAATGTGTGAATCGTTAACTTTTCGCATTGACAGTGAGCTTTTAATAGTCAGTTTTAGAAGTGACCGTAGAAAAAAGAGGTTTTCTCAATTCCGTCTGTCCATATGTCTGCCTGTCTGTCTGTCTGTTGGCAGTATAGCTCAAAAACTATTTGTCGGAGAAAAACGATATTTTGCATACATATTATATATCTACCTCGCATGTAACCGGTACAATTTAATACAAATATATACAGGGTGAGCACCTTAAAAAAATAAAATGTTATTTATTTTTGTGTTAATTTTGAAATAAAAGGAAGTAATAATTTTCACATAGGTCAGGCTTTACATTTGCTGAAAATAAGACTTAACCGATAAAGGATAATGCCACAAAAAAGTAAAAATGTTTCAACCATAACACCGTGCTCTTCAAGAGAGGCGGGCGCCGGACTTTTCTCGAAGAGACTCGGTAGCCCAGATGGAATTTCGTTGTAGTTATATCCGCTGGGGAGATGCGGTTAGGATCGAGCGATCTGCAAACCTGCAGATGCGGCGGGTTCAAACCCCAGCGGGATACATTTTTTTTAAATTTAAAAATGTATTTAATTTATTAGTAACGTGAAGATATTTTTACTCCTAACTTAATTTGATTTTTAAAATTATTTAGTGTCACAATGTCGACGAGGGAAGTTCTGCGTAAAGCCGTTTACAGATTTTTTTATTTCATACTGGTTTAGCTCAAATTATACAATTTCTAAATTAATTGTACACGTACTCTGCTACCTTTAATTTTTCAGAGAATCGGTGACAATCCATGACTGTCACTCATAACAGCGATCACATTTGCAATATATGTTTTATTCTCAAACCGTCAATTAAATCCAAGCGTAAAATTTAATATACAACTGTATCCAGATCATGTTAATGTTTCCACAATGTGTTACGCAATGAAAAAAATAATCACTAAACCATACCAATTCAGACCTTCCAATTCCCCTTTTCCAGTTAAAACTTTCCAACAGCAATAAGCACAATGAGTTTTAAAATTTCCTCTTGCACAAGCGAATTAGAATGATAATTTCCAGTAACCAAAGCAGCAGGGAAATTATGGCGCATAAAGTTCGACGTCTGACTGACGGATTTGAATTTCCATCAGTGCCGTGGCATAAACGCAAGAAATCTTATTATCGAATTTATTTGCTCGCCAATAATCCACATTCCTTATAGAGCGAACTTTTGCTTCGGGCAGACATAAAATTTACGAGTTTCTCTTATGATATCCCTAAGAACTCGCATAACCCGTGTCTGATTTTAGTTCCGTTTTCGGCAATCCTGGGCGTTTACTACGCACTTTGTAAATCTTGTAATGAGCTTGTACTCCTCATAACGAGGTAATAAATTTGTGAAATCGCAGCAAAAGAATATCCGTTTTCAAAGCCTAATTTTGCTCTTTACTTTTTACGATTACGTGGCAGAGAATTAATTATTTGGCACGCTTAGTCCTCTGAGAGAAGCACAAAGCAATAACCAGCAACTTCCTGAAAGGTATTTACCAACAAAAGACTTTAGTCTCTATAAAACAAAAAATTCCTTTGTCAGCTTCTTTTCTCCGCACTCTTTCTCTAAAGGCACTTTTACTGCTCATTTTAAACCTGCTTTTTAGTGCAATTGTGATTTCATTACTCTTTTCCTGCAGGCGAAGGTGGTTCTTTGACTACGAGTCAAATGACTTCGCATTTCTTTAATATCATTGATCTAATAATTACAGCAATTTCCAATATTTCGATGTACAAAGACTCACTCTAACTAGCTTGAATATGAAGTGCCGCACCGTCTGGCTGAATTATTTTTTACATTTCAATGTAATTTAATACACAAAAATATCCACAAAGGTTGAGTTGACCCTATTAGAATCAACGATTTTATATAATATATTATTTCGCTGCAATAATTTTATATAAGGCTACTGTTAAAATTAAATTTATTTAAATCTGTAAATGAACTGCTTTAACACAGTGAAGCAAATGAAAGTTGAAAACATATTTCTACACGAGTTATAATTTCGGCCTGAGAATCGACAAGCAAAGATAAATTAATTTAACAAAATATATCTCTTTACTACATTATTTAAAGAAGGTACCATTAAATTCATGTTTTAGCTATATTTTAAAAAAATATTGACATACAAATTTAGTTTCCCTCTTGTATCAGGTTTTAGATTAAATTACATTAAAGTTTTAAACCTGCTTTTTAGTGCAATTGTGATTTCATTACTCTTTTCCTGCAGGCGAAGGTGGTTCTTTGACTACGAGTCAAATGACTTCGCATTTCTTTAATATCATTGATCTAATAATTACAGCAATTTCCAATATTTCGATGTACAAACTAGCTTGAATATGAAGTGCCGCACCGTCTGGCTGAATTATTTTTTACATTTCAATGTAATTTAATACACAAAAATATCCACAAAGTTTGAGTTGACTCTATTAGAATGAACGATTTTATATAATATATTATTTCGCTGCAATAATTTTATATAAGGCTACTGTTAAAATTAAATTTATTTAAATCTGTAAATGAACTGCTTTAACACAGTGAAGCAAATGAAAGTTGAAAACATATTTCTACACGAGTTATAATTTCGGCCTGAGAATCGACAAGCAAAGATAAATTAATTTAACAAAATTTACCACATTATTTAAACAAGGTACCATTAAATTCATGTTTTAGCTATATTTTAAAAAAATATTGACATACAAATTTAGTTTCCCTCTTGTATCAGGTTTTAGATTAAATTACATTAAAGTTAATCAAACTCGTTGCAAAAAAGTTCCATTTTAAAGACTTACACCTTACAAACTGTGACCGTGTGAAGCTCAGATGATTATAGTAATTACAAAAATATTGTAAATATTTCCGTATATGATAATATATGTATAGCCGTTGTTTGGTTGCAATAATTGCAACGGTTCTTAAAATTGGCAGATATGTATATTTCGACGTACTAACAAATATATTAAAAAATATCCATCGATAGAAGTAAAGCTTTATAGTTATTTAACAAACAAGTATGTTAATGAGAGCGGTTAATAATGGAGATTGTAGAGATTATTAATCGCCGATTAACACACGAGTTAGTTACAATATTTTTCCGTTGATCGTATCTTATTAATTTGAAGAAAATATAATTTTATTCCATGAAAAAATCATTCATTATTAGGGGTTATTAATAAACGATTTTTAATAATCGTTCATTAATAATGGTCATTAATTGACGACTTTCTATACATTAATGAAACCCATAAATAAACGATCAACGGAAATAGCATATTACATAACAAGCTGCAAAAGTGGCGTATATCATGCGAGTATATTTTAGAAACGAAGCGAAGCGTAGCGAAGCTGAGTGACTTAAAATACTAGCGTACGATACAGTTTCCAACGAGTTATGTACGCTATTTTCCCAAGGCCAGAAAAATACACATTTTCGCAACTTAATGAATGACAGCTTCATTGTAACAACTGGCAAGTCAGTAGATTGTCCGTAATTTTTAGGTCAAAATGACATATTGTCAACAATTTTTAAGTTAAAATGACATATTTAGGCCACTGTATAACTTTAAATTGTGAATTTTTTTCATAACAAACACGTTCGTTATGATAACGACCGGACGAATGTGTTTGGGCGTAGGAAAAAAATGAGTCACGAAACTAGTTTCTTGTAAATATGTCGGTTTGCTTTAATGAGATAATAAAAAAATAATTATCTTATCGATATGGTTAGGCATAAAATTCTATAGAAAAAAATCTGTAAAGGGCTTTACTCAGAACTTCCCTCGCAAGTGGACATTGTTACACTAAATAATTTTAAAAATCAGTAGAGGGAAGTGGATGGTTCTGGAACCTCCCCCCACCACTTGACCTTGAGTTCAAGGCAAGGCCACGTTCAAGCCCAAGGTCACATGCAAGGCGAGGCCACGTGCAAGCCCAAGGTCATGTTCGAAGCGAGGCCACGTTCGGAGCGAGGCCACGTTCAAGGTCAAACCCGCGTTCGAGGTTGAGGCTACTTTAAAAAAATTCAAGGTCAAGATCGCGTTTACGGTCAAGGGCATAGAAAGAGTTAAGTAGTGCTTAGAACAGACTGCGCTTAACATATTTATTTAAAAAATTAGGCATGAAGTAAACGCCTAGGATACTTCATGTCTAAATTATGACTCGACTAGGATTCGAACCTAGGTCTCCCTGTATATCTGCAATCTGCAGCCGAGGGTATCTTTACCTCTAGACCATCGAGTCGGATAGAATATTTGGTTACTCATCCAGAGTACCTTCGTAGAGTGAAAGATACACATAATTTAATAAAAAAAGTTATATTTAAGATGCACATACAAAGAGTAATTACAGTAGTGGCTACACTAAATGATTATAATACCAACATATTAAGAAATACGTTACAGACATACACATTAGAGCGAATAAAATAGTGCTTAAAACAATAGTAGATATACAGCAGGAATTATCCGCGGGTGAGAGCAGCTTCTTCAAGACATCAGGTTTATTTTTTAGCAAAATCGTTTGCCAATTCGTATCTACCGCATATGAAGGGAAATGGTATTTTATCTTGAACGTTAAAACGTTATGTTCAGTAAAGTTGTTCACTTGTATTTTAAAAACGGAAATAGTTGTCAAGGAACTGGTATCCATTTTGCGCCACGTCACGTTGTGCACTCCATCATTGTAGGCGAAAGAAGCTGAACTGCACCGCGGCGGTTGAAGGACGTAGAGAATCCCATCATGAACTGCAGCGAGAGCAACCAAAAATTGTATTGGTAGCATGTTCAACAAGTCGATGGCAACTAGTGAATGGTTTGGCGCCACACTTTGCATCACTTATGACAACAGCAACCTTTTGTTTTGTCGGCCGCACCCGTTCCATTGTTGCCAGCCACATCTACTCCTGGGGAAAAATGCAACGCATCGAAAAGTTGATAAGTCAAGTCTTCGATGGTTTGTATTTGCTGGTAGACCTTGGCAATTTTGCAGTTGGGTGACCAACGGAGGTGTTCAGATAGGGGTTTGTCATTGCGCTCCCAGCCAGAAATTTGAACTCCGCAGTGGAAACACTGTACACAATTAATCGTGTCGCTGATGCAAAAGAAACCGGCACCTGCTAGCGATTCTGGAGTTTGACCTCGACTCCAATCGCCGAATGTTCGTAGCCGTTTGGAGTAGCTCCCAAATTCTGGATATCGAGGTTCTGAGCTCATGATGGCAACTAACTACGCACACGTTTGTGAAAGCTTTATATTCTACAATTCAAGGTCACAATCTCGAAACTTTAAAATAAAACCACAGAAATATTTCTAAATATATTTATTTCCAAGTATAAGTTATATATGTAACTTCCCCATCCTCCAGTAGGCCTAGGTACCGGTCCACTGGCTTGAAGATGTTGGTCTGCCACCACACAGCTGACGATCCGTCGAAGACTGCAGGCCACGTCCGTAAGGTGGTCGTCTCCGCTAGGGTCTCTCCTTGTAGGTTCAAGGCGTACTCCATTGTGACCACTGCCTGGAGAGACCGTTGAGAGGATGCTGGAGGGCAACTAGCCAAAAACCGGCGAAAATGACGGTAAAATTGTTCTGCATTCTTAAAGTTAGTTGCCATAGCTGCTTGATGATTATGGTAGGTGCTGGAGGATTATGATGACTGTTACAGAAAACAGGCAACTTAATATAGGAGCGTAGTCAAGGATGGGAACGTAGAAGGTCAAGGGTCTTACCTTGAGATTCACATATAAAGCGTAACGTTGCGGGTGCCAGGCATTTTAATAAAATAACATCTACCGTTTAACCACGTTCAAAATATTCAGAAGCGATGCACTAATTTCAGAATAATAATTACTAGGTAAAAGCTTTTAAAAGAGCAACATTGCGGGTGCCAGGCTTTTTAATAAAATAACATCTACCGTTTAACCACGTTCAAAATATTCAGAAGCGATGCACTAGTTTCACAATAATAATTACTAGGTAAAACGTTTAAAAGAGCAACATTACGGTCTTATTAACAAAGCAATTTTAAATTGTTCATTTTTAATGCAGCTCTTCTTGGAACAATCGATATTTATATTACCAGTGATAGCGGCTTTCATTGACTTTTAAAAACTTGGCCTCGGTACACATTAACTCGTATGTTGAAAAATGGCAGTTGTTTACCATGCCAAAATGACCTTTTCAAACGAGTGTGAATACCTGCACGTACGCACACAACCTAAAAAAAAAACGTACGTGTCTACTGTCTCTTTGTCTATTACTAACGTCAATGCAATAATTTTAAATTTAAAGATGTGGAAAAAACACCACTAATTTTGATATGAAGGAACTTCTTTTATAGAATTATGCATGCACTAGGAATTATCAAACAGGTGCTGCTCCACATATTCGTCTTCTAATACTGCGGCAAATGGCTACAGCAGATCTAGCTAAATTAACGTACTTGAAAAACTAAATGCCTATTACTTTTTACGTCATACAACGCATTGCTATTCATCTATTCCTAGAAAACCTAGGGGTTCAAAACGTGTTATTCCGAATACAAGAAATCCATTTTTATTGGTAATACATGTAGTAGATCTACTTGCTTATTAAATGACTGTCTAATTAATGTAATTGGAAGCTTATGAAGTTATCGCTATAATAAAAAAAATAGCTGATGGATTGTTAGAACAACCAAATAACTATAACTATCTAATTTTATCTAAAAAGTAGGTTGTGCGGTATCAAAATGTTCCTTTTTTAGCATACAATGTAACGGCGATAGAAAAATTTTTCTATTTCTAATTACAACTTAAATATACGTAAAATTAGTTTCTGGAAAGTAAATTGGTTACACATTCCCTGCCCTCAATACGTAGTCGGGGGGAACTGGATATATAAACATCGAGAATTGCTTGAAGAAACCACAGTACCTCCAATCCACCGCAACTATACTTCAGGTAAGATATTGTTCTAAATATCTGTTTTTATCTTATATGTCCATATCTGTACTTTGAAAATGTCTTTGTAAATATATATGTTTTTATCTTATATGTCCATATCTGTACTTTGAAAATGCGTTTGGACTCAGTAAAAGAAAAATTTCTCAAAAACAACGGCAAAATGTCGTACACGAAAGTTCTTTTTTTCTAATACTTTTCTAATGTAATCTTAAAATGCTCATATCTCCGTTGTCTATTGAGATATATCTTCGCCGTTTTATGCATTGGGTTCCTACCGTCATGTACTACATTTTAAACATTTCTAACATTTTTCTAATGGTGTCTTAAAATGCTTGTATCTTCTATATTTATTAAGATATTTAAATGCCGTTTTTTGCATTGTATTGCTACTGTCATATACTACATTTAAAAAAATTTTTTTTTTCAAATCTGAAAACGTTCATATCTCCGGTGTTTATTAAGATATTTGGTCGGGATTTTTTTCATTATGTTGCTACCGTCATGTACTACATTTTAAACATTTCTAACATTTTTCTAATGGTATCTTAAAATGCTTGTATCTTCTATATTTATTAAGATATTTAGATATGGTTTTTTGCATTGTGTGGCTACTGTCATATACTACATTTTAAAATTTAAACGCTCATATCTCCGACGTTTATTAATCTGAAAAATGTTTCAGATTAAACCAGACGAGAATTTGCTGTGGGTGGTTTATGTAAGTAAAACTTGATTAGCTCCTTTGAGAAATTACATGTCTTTCTACAGCTATAGTGAGGCTGCCCACACCATCCCACCACAGTCCCACATCCCACATCATCGTTGCATTACAGGTATGTTACCAGTTGTAAATATAACCTCTCTAATCTGATTTTTTTACATAGTATGCGATTCGTGTGTTTCTTCCATACAAACCACATCTACTTCGCCCCTAATGAGGAGGTAGTAAATCTCACCCATGAGTTGGTGTGGGACCCTCTTACTACCTACCGCTGGATTCCAGAGCTACCCCACCCCTTGATTGACCGACTCCGCAATCGAGTCAACCCAACCGACAATTGCGTCTTCTTCCATTACGCGGAGGAGCACGTATGGTTGTCGGATGGTGAAGACATTGGAACATTCAACATCCCAGAACTAGATGACATCACGTCTAGGGTGTTGAATGAGTATGTGGACTCGGTCAACATAGACCAGCCTGATGAAAACATGCCGTCGGACAGGTCGTCCACACCGTCGAGTCTGGGATCGGATGGGCTGTCCATACCTGATGACGTCAGTCTGATATGGAGTCCAAACGATCCAAGGCTTAACGGTATGGATCACGTATCTGACGCCATGTCGCCATCTTCCGTTGGAGATAGCATTTTCGACGTCTCCACCGAGGGTTGGTCTGGGGAAGAAGATGACGACGCCGGCGGTGGCGAAGGTATGGAAGATGGTGACAGTGGTGGTGAAAACAATTCAGGGTACGAAAGAGACGTTGAGGAGTAGATTTTAAGTTGTTAGGTTAGGTTAGTTTCTAAGTTAGTCAGTAAGTTATTTGTATAATAAACGTTTTAAAATTTATTGCATCGTTATAACTACATGATAAACACTTATTGTTGTTGTGCGTATTTTTTGAATGCAATATCATATGTAATGATGTCTGAAGCATACTTTAGCATTTCATGCATGCAGTATACATTTTCGGATTTTATTGGCGGTAACGCATCCTCAATGCTTCGTTTAAAGTCGCCGGGTAAATTCCAAACGCCTTGGATTATACTACTGTAGAAATTTTCAAAATTTTGACTTTTTAATAGTTCAGCTTTAGAATTCAGCAGGGGCAACAAATCCCACAACTCTGCTACTGATTGCATTCCGAGATACACTTGGGATCGCTTACGTTCCTGCAGCACAATCACTTTTTTGTTTCCGATTTTTTGGAAATATATTCGTTTGCCTGGACTTATATCCACCGGTTTTAAATCTCCATCTTCATAGTTAAAATGTCTGTTTATCACATCTTCATTTTTAAGAAAGACTTGCCACTCTCCATCGTCTAGCAGTATAAAATTGTTGTTAATCCCACTAATTAGCACTCCCGGCACAAACGATCCAAAACAGGTCAAACCCAAACTCACAGATTTATTTCTTGACTTATTCAACGGATAACTTGTTGCGTTTAACAATACTGGATATAACAGTTTCACTTTTTTCTTTGACCCCTTCACAGTTTCACCAACCTTTTGTACCTCATCCATTGTTTTTGCTAGTACAGCACACGATATACTACTGAACACAAAACTACATCTACTGTTATACTCATTCTTCAAGGTTACTGTCGGTGGCCTCGCTCCGAACGTGGCCTCGCTTCGAACGTGACCTTAGGCTTGCACGTGGCCTCGCCTTGCATGTGACCTTGGGCTTGAACGTGGCCTTGCCTTGAACTCAAGGTCAAGTGGTGGGGGGAGGTTCCAGAACCATCCACTTCCCTCTACTAAAATCAAAGAAAACCAGGGGTGAAAATATCTTCACGATTCTAATAATACTGAAACAATAGAAGAAAACACCTGCTAATGCAAATTACATCAATTTTCAAATTGCTTTACCGGCGATCGCCCGTTTCCTGCATCCGCCACGCGTCCGTGCGTCGCAGTTGCCTTAAATAAAACGCATTTTTCGTTGACCCCTTTTTCTGCTTCACAGCATTTACGCTGTATCTGTTGGGTCCCATTTGTCACAAAAAAGAGCCAACTTGCGTTCTAGTAGGGTAATAAATCTGTAACCGCCAGAACGCAGATTGACTGATTCTTTTGAGCTAACCACACTTACCGTGTGGGCCGAACTAGCTCTATACGGCGCTTTATAGGTCGTGGATTTGGAGCTCAGCGGTGCAATCTGCAAGCAGCTACAAAACACAATAGGGCGCCAGGAATCAAATTGATTCCGAAAGGAATAATCCAACAACGGTTGACTAGAGTTTATTAAATATAAATGGTTGGTTGAACCTAAGTGACGCATAATTCTAAGGAGCCCCTTTGTGAGTTTTTTAAAACATTTGAACTCGTCGGATTAATCAAAAGATGTGCATATCGCTGTCAGTAAAAACCTTAATCCCAGGTCACCGATAACCCAAGCGTGAGTGCGCCTTTTACAATAAATCTGAACATGAAATATTGTGATAGTAATTAAGAAATTATTGAAATCTAAACATATCAATAACGTGCTTAACTCTTCACGTACTTGCGTTGCAAATAATTAAAGTTCACCACACTAACCTCTGGCACTCGGATACTTAAAAAGCGGCGTAGGCTGTGAGCTGCCATACAAGGGAATCCAGAAATCAACGGGCTAGCTGCACGTGGTGCCTTCGATTAAGCTGCCGGAATTGGAACGTGGAAAAAACTTGCATCCATTCACCCACTGTAGGAGCTCAGGAAAATCGTGGCGAGTTATTCCCTCGCAGGGTAATTGTTGAGATAAAACGCCTATGCCAAAGGCTATAATAAGAGAGCTAAGAGCGACTAATTAATATGGGAATTACAAAATTTGAAAGTCCATCATACCTGAATTATTTTCAGCTCTCGAAATAAAATGCTTAATTAAGTACACGATAGTTTCTCGTTCAGCGAGCTGCTAGGCCGAGTTGCCAAAGGAAAAATGCGTCCAGGTCAGGTCGCATGTCGCTGGAGAGAAGATAACAAAAGCGCTGAGCTCGGAAGATGGTAAGCGGGGATTCAGGCAGGTATGAAATGAACGAAACGGGGAAATTGAACAATTCGAAATGCAAACTGATCATGATTTAAATTAGAATATACAGGTTAAGCCTGAAATAATTGGGTAAATGGAAAAAACAATTAAGCGGCGCGAATATTAGTTTCACATTTTCGTCAAGGATAAGCCTGAGCTATGTACAAATTGTTACTTTTATATATTTTTCAGTTAAAGCAATAATAAAAAAATAAGGCATTCATCCTGTATATATTAGTCTGAAGTTTTCTCAGTTTAATGCCAGGTAGATATGTAATGTGTATGCAAACAAGTAGTTTTAACAAGTAGTTTTTGAGTTATACCGCCAACAGACAGGCAGACAAACGGAATTGGGGAAGCCTGTTTTTCGTCATCTAAGGACCCTAAAAAGTGAAGAGCTGAAGAAATCTCGGAAGGTGATTTTGTCACGATTACCATATTTTCTTCGTCTCTTAACGAGGGGAAGTAAAAAGCACCTTTCGAATTATCTGAACTCTAATGGTTTCATCACGACAGCCATGGGAAGTAATTTCTCTCAAAACTAATGCATACAGGATGTTACCTGGGCATTCTAAAGCCTAATTTAAATAGAAATTGCAACAAACATGTGTTCAATCTTCTAGCGTTGGTTCGTAAAATGTCAATTAACAATAGCGTGACTAAAATAAATGCCATTACTATTATTTTCTTCATTTGTCAGTTTAAATATTCAATTTCTAAACAAATAAATTCAAAATATATTCCATTTACCTGAGGGTAATGAATGTTAAGTTTGACAATGTTTAACACATTGCATGCCAGCGTGATTTCAAGATATCATCCTCCGGGGCAATATACAGATTGGTGGTGGATAATGTGAACACGGGCAGTTAAATGAGTTAGAATACAGCTTATGGGCTTTGTATCGGTTATACAGAAATAAACATATATGATTTAAAACCTAGTATCGTAGGATGTTTTCTAAAAACAAAACAACTTAATTCTGCGGATACTAGATGTTAATCACATATAGGTCTGTTTATGTCTAACGCATACAAAGCCCATACACTGTATTCTAGCACATTTGATTTCCTATGTTCACATTTTCCGCCACCAATGTTTTTTACAACGCCTCCATAACTTGTTAGGGTGTCATTCATAAATGAATGGGACTCCGGCATTTAAATGTTTACTGCCCTCGTTTAAAACACGAAGTATCGTAATCGTGAAAAAACACCTTCCGATACTACTTTAGGGTCCCTAGATGACAAAAAACAGGTTTTCTCAATTCCTTCTGCCTGTCCGTCTGTCTGTTAGCGGTATAACTTAAAAACTATTTGTTGGAGGAAGACGATATTTTGCATGCATATTGTCTAGCTGGCACTAAACCGAAAACATTTCGGACAAATATATATAGGGTCAGCACCTTAAAAAGTAATTTATTTTTTTGCGTTAACTGAGAAATAAATAAAAATAATAATTTGCACATAGGTCACACTTTA